>JAJPUD010025828.1:0-17151 GCA_023553655.1 Myrmecobius fasciatus
CGGTGTTGCAGAGAAAGAGGCATATATGAGATTTTATGAGGGTAAAAACAATATTTATTAGATGTGAATGTCTTAAAATCAAGGGCTGGGCTTTATCTTTCTTTGTTTCCCCAGAATTTAACACACTGCTTTGTACAAAGTAGGTACTTAATAAATATTTATTTAATGACTGATTGAATATAATAGGTGAGACAAAGTGAAAATTCAAAATTAACACCTATGTTTTAATGTTTAGGGATTGAAAACTTCCTTGAGGGTTATAGGGAATTAAGAGTTTGCAGGGAGAGATAATAAATTTATCTTTGGACATGCTTAATTTAAGATTGTACAGGATATTCATTTTGAGGTGTCTAATAAACAGTTGGAAATACAAGTCTGGTAATCAGAAAAAAGATTACAGCTGGACAAATAGAGCTGAGAGTTATCTGCTTAAAGATGATAGCTGAATCAACAGGAGTTGATGTGATTTTCAAGTGAAATTATATACTTAGAGAAGACTTCCCAGGGCAGAGCCCCCTTCCAGGAGGACCCTCAAGGTTAGCAGGTGTGATGTGGTTGAAGATCTAGTAAAGAAGCCCGAGGAATAATCAAATAAGTAGGAGGAAAAATAGAAGAGAACAATGTCATGGAAACCTAGCACTTTACCTGTATCATCATATGTAGGTACTGTCGTTTTTACCATTATATAGATAATAATATCTACCATTTATATTTTGCTTGAATTTTCACAAGGTGCTTTACATACAAAATTGTTCTTTTATCTCTGTGAGATAAATGTTATTATCTTCAATATACAGATAAGGAAATAGACATAAATTTTTCAGGGTCACATAGCAAATATCAGAGGTAGGATTTGGTAATAAATGTACAATTTAGGTCTGAATTTCATTTACCTTATTTTCCTGATAGTAGATACCAATTATTATAGGAGAATTTTAGTATAGGAGAAGAAAAACAAGTCAAATGCTGCAAAAAAAAAAAATAAAATAAAAACATTTCCTCAATGGGGAAGGGCCACTGATAACACTGGTACTCAGTGTGTGCTCATACTCTGCACACCCACAGCTGAGAAATACATTTTGAAAATGTTATTATCCATATTTTTCAGATGAAGAAACTGGGCCCATGGGTACACTAGTGTTGAACATCTGAGGTAGGACTTGAACTCCAGGTCTCATCAATGTGAAGTACAATGTTTTTGTTTTTGTTTTTCCCCCCCCCCCCCCCCCACTATACTACACATGAGGACTACTGGGAGAGGTAGGGAGACAGATTTTAGATAAACCTTCACGGAGTTTGTAGTCTACTGAAATATTATTCAGCATCTCTACTATAAGAGTCAATTATACTTCCCTATATTTAAGCTTAATTTTATTTATCTGCCTAAAGCAACCTTTTCCAAAACCTTGGAATTCACTTAAAAAACTTCAAATATCTTTTTTAAATTAAAACTTTTTAATTTTCAAAAGATATGCATTGATAATTTTTCAACATTAACCCTTGCAAAACCCTGTGCCTCAATTTTACCCCCCTTCTCTCACCCCTCCCCCTAGATAGCAAGTAATCCAATATATGTTAAACATGGTAAAAATATATGTTAAGTCCAATATATACATACATATTTATACAATTATCTTTCTGCACAAGAAAAATCAAATCAAAAAGGGAAAAAAAATGAGAAAGAAAATAAAATGCAACCAAATAACAACAAAAAGTGAAAATTCTATGTTGTGAACCACACTCAGTTTCCACAGCCCTCTCTCTGGGTATAGATGGCTCTCTTCATCACAGTCATTGGAACTGGTCTGAATCATCTCATTGTTGAGAAAACTTCTAATATCTTAATTCCATTTTCATTTAACATGAGTTTCATTTACCTACAATTGCATTATACAGTTCAAAGTACACTTGAGTTTAAATGGATGAGATACTAAATAATGGAGCAGCTAGGTGGCACAGTAAATGGAGTGCTAGACCTGGAATCAGGAAGATTCCTCTTCTTGAGTTCAAATTTGATCTCAGACAGTTACTTAGCTATGTGACTCTGGGCAAGTCCCTTAACCCTTTTTGGTTCAGTTTCCTCATCTGTAAAATGATCTGGAGAAGGAAATGGCAAACCACTCCAATATCTTTGCCAAGAAAACCTCAGATGGGGTCATGAAGTCAGACTTGACTAAAAACAATCCAAACTAAATAATTCCCCCATGCTGCCATTATTTAAGTTCCATGTAGCATCTGACAGTACAGTAGCTAATGATGAGGTCCTGAATAGTTGGTTTGGTGGCCAGAAAGAAACTGAAGTGCTGATAAAAATTGTTCCCTGGGACAGGTAGGAAGAAGACTCTCATAGAGATAAATTTAGTTCCATGGTCCCACCTTCTGTGGAGGTAATCCAGTCAGAAATCCAAGTTATGTTAAATCCCTGAGGCTAAATTTTCTCTATAAAAGAGTTTATGGCCCATAGTTTTGCTACTGCCTTCCTTTGGGTTGGTTAGTTGGCCACTGTACTCTGCTCATGGTATTTTCCCCTTATCCGTCTCCCCTCCCCCATGCCAAGTGGTGTCTCCCCTAATCCTACTATGCTTTTCAATCCCACTTCTCCTCCTTATAGTTAACTAACTCTTTTAGAGTTGTTACTCTTTCAGGATTTAGCCTAGCAGCTAAGAGTATGCCCCAGCCTCATGGACTGTTTCCCATGGAAGAGAAAGACCCTCAGAATTTCTAGTCAGAACAGAAAACAATTGTTATTTAAACTCATTCTATATTATCAAAACCTAAACAATGAGCCTCAGAGATTTGGCCTGGGCCTATTACTGGCCATTCAATGAAAGCTGGAATGATTTGGTTTTAAAGGCATGGTGAAGTAGTTCTGTTTAAAACAATGTTGGTTTTTTTTTTTTCTTTTTAAAGCCTGTTTTTCAGAGCTATATTTCAAGAAATAAAAAATTAAAATTGTACAGGACAAAAGTAAATTGTCCCACCTTTTTGAAAAACAAATAAAGAAGGAGAAGAAAAGTAATAATAGCTTTCCTCAATTTCTATTTCAACTGGATCTCCAGAGAGAACTACTGCTACTCAGATAATGTGGTAAAGATAGTTAATATAAAACTTTTCAAGTACCTAATTCACTCCTTCCCACAAATTTGTACAGCATCCATAAGAAGAGGAAACTTAAACTCAGACCATGATAGTAGTGTGACACACTTGTAAAAAACATGCATGACAAGGTTTAACTCATATCACCTTCTCTGGACACCCTTCTCTCTCTGTCTCTCTCTGAGTAGAGATCACATACAGATTTATTGTTGTTCAGCTCTACACTTTAAAAAAGAATAACTTAAGCCCTTTCCTGCTGTGTTGATTAGCAGCTGTCTAGGTTTTGCTTGAACACTTCTGGGGATAGAAGACTCCACTCACTGTAACTTCATTGAAGCCATTGATTTAAAGTGTGATCCTAGTAAGACCAAGGATAACTCTCTAAACCAATAGGGATATTCTTAGTAGTGACATCTTCAAATATCTGTGACAAAATATCTTCATATATAGAGTTCAAATGCAGAGTTCTTCAAATGATACTGTATCAAGGGGAGAATTACACAGACAGTGAGTTCTTTAGAAATGTTCACTGATACCTGGTAAAAGAAAGTAGGAAGAAAATATACTAATTCTAGTTTAAGTAATAATAGGCCCATTTTGGACAAAACCAACTTATTAAAAACCCACAAAGAACGTGTCTGAATCTAGGGAAATTCCCATCATTGTAATTTCCAGTTTCACTTTTTTAAACTTTTGATATAAATAATTCTATGTTCACTTTTTTATTTTTATTAATCTGGAATTAGCATAGTATAGGCTTCTCACCATTGTGCTTTAGCATCATGTTGCAAGATGCTGGGTTATAGGGATAGCCTAATAAATTATTTGACAAGAAATGCAGAAAAGATCTTTGTAATTCACAGTTCTGACATAATGAAAAGCTTATAATTCACTAGTGTGACCTCACAGCTGTGAATTACAAGTTTCATTTGACTTGTTCACAATTTGTCTTTAAATTTATACTATGAAAAGTGAGAACCATATTGTCAAACTGTCACTCCATATTGATACATCACTGCAGAAAATGAAGAAACATTTTGTCAAAGACAAAAAAAAAAAAAGGAAAAAAATACCCTCAAAAAGGAAGTTGCTTCATAGGGATTTAATGTAAAGGTAGTTGAGGCAAGATGAGGGGTAACTAGAAAGACAAAATATACAGTGCTCTTATCAGTCTAGGCACTGAGAGAAATGATAATAGGAAACTTGTGGAGAGGGTCCCAAAACTTTGAAAGGTTATCTGCTGGTCTCCCAGATAATTCTAAAATTACAAGCTATTGTTTATTCAGTATGGTTTGGGAATGGTGTGTTGCAGTGCATTGAGAGGTTCTTTATGCAATCTATGAAGATTGGATAATAGTAATAATAAATATTAGCAAGCATTTATATAGCTTTTCAAGGTCTCCAAAATGCTTTATGTAGGTTATCTCAATGGGTCCTTACAATAGTTCTGAGAGGTAGGTATCATTATCTCCATCTTACAGATTAGAAAATTGAGGCTGAATGGGGCTCAGTGATTAATCTATGGGCATACAGCTATTTAAGCATTTGAACTCAGGTTTTCCTGATCCCAAATCCTGTTTTCTATTTCCTTTGGTATCCAGATGCGTTATGTTCTTTTAATGCATTATCTCTGTGTGATCAAGGTTAAGCAACTTATTTAAAATCATACTGACAGCAAGAGACAGTTGCAGAGCAGCTGCTAATTTGTATCAGTGGAGAGGTTTTTTTTTTTTTTTTTCCTGGTTGACATCATGGTTCCAGGAAAAAAAAAAAGCTAAAGAAAAACAGTGATTAAAACAAACAACCAAATTTATAATCAAATGATCAAATCTTATGGGACTCACTTTCCACTCTTAGTTAAGGCTGCATTTTCCAACTCTTACCCTTTAATTATATCCAATTCTTATGAATACCTAGAAGTAAAGGTTCTCTATGTTTGCTGCTATCACAGTTAAAAAAATATGGGGGCTATCAAATATTTGGAAACTTATGTTTTCTAAAGTGTTTCCCAAACAATTGTATTCTCCTTCTGCATCATTAAATATATATATTGGAATTGACGGTCTAAGAGACTATCTAGCCCAATTTCCCACCCAGTGAAGGAGTTTCATCTGTAACATTAGATTACAAGTTGCTATTTTATGTATAACATTTGATTGTAAGCTCCTTAAAGATCCTTGTTTTTATTTGTATTTGGATCCCCAGCACTTAGCACAATATTTGGCCACATATTATTGCTGTTTAGTTGTTTTCAGTTGTGTACTTCTTCTTCATGGCTCCTTTGGGAATTTTCTTGGTAAAGATAATGGAGTGGTTTGGCATTTCCTTCTCAAGCTCATTTTACAGATGATGAAACTGAAGCAAGGTGGGTATGACTTGCCTAGGGTTACACAGCTAAAAAGAATCTGAATCTGGATTTAAATTCAGGTCTTCTTGACTCCAGGCCTGGCATTCCATTCATTTTGTCACCTAGCTGTCCCAAAATGACACATAGTAGGTGCTTGTAAAACTGTCTGTCAAATTGGCTTTCAAATAGTTATATAAATGCTTCTTGCAAATCTCTGGTGTAGATGAGCACCAACTCACAAAATAACTTTATTTTTAGACAGCTTCAGTCCTTAGATTCTTTCTCCCCTTCTATTGGACCAAAATCTATCTCTCTGAGACTTCCATCTATTGTTTCTTGTCTTGTACCTAGAGAGCAACACACAAATAAGTTCAATATCTGTTCTAAATGACAGATATGAATGTTCCATATGAAGATACTACTTTCACATCCGGATTAAACACCCTATGTTTTCTAAACTAGAATAATGTCATGAAAGCTAAAGCAGCTAAGTGACAAAATTCTTGCCTTCACTAACCAGCATCAAGAAAGCTTGAGTTCAAATCTATTCTCAAATATTTATTAGCTGTGTGACTCTGGGCAAATCATTTGATATCTGTTTTAGTTTCTTCATTTGTAAAATAGAATCAACAATGTTTCTCAGTATTAGTAAAGCATTTTACAAATATTACAATGCTATATAAATGCTAACACCAATTATTATTATTATCATTGTTATTTTTATTATTTAGTGATGTTCAAAAGTATAATGAATTATTTGGAAAGTAATGAAGTTCCTGTCACTAGAAGTCTTTGATCAGAAACTGGATGATTGGTTGTTGGGAATTTTGCACACCAAATGATCTGAGGTCTGTTTATCTGTTATAATACTATACAGTTATTGTTTCTACATTGTGATCTTCCCATTGTGGTTTTGCTATACCATGGATGGGCATAAGAAATTAAATAGAGATGTTTTGGACATTTTTGTGGAAACTGCAGATGACATGAAAAAGCCATCAGTTGATGTAGAAAAAGTTTAGAAACTCAGAAATGCATAAAACATATGTATAGTATTGTATAATATTGACATATTTTATGTTTTAAATTCATGATAATTCAGACTTCATCTCTTGTATGAAAGGAGTGCCAAAAAATTTTACATGGATTTTCCAGATCCCAGGGATGCCATGCCCCTAGCCCCTGTGAAAGGGATAATTATATTTTCTATGATTTAAAGTTGAGACATGAGAATTCTGTCTCAGTTAAAGTAACTAGATGCTTTCCTGTCTTTTTATCAATTCATTAATTCATTCAGCATTTAATGGGTGAGGCATGCAGTTTAGATAAAATATGGTTCCTGCTCTCATAGAACTTATGATCTACTGGGGATTTTGCTAATATCAACTTTAGCTCTCTCTTTTTGGCTTATCTTTCCACTTGTAGCCAGATGACTCAGTGGATACAGTCCTGGGCCTGGCTATCAGAAGCCCCAAGTTCAAATCTGGCTTTAGACATTTAACTAATTGTATGATCCCAGGAAACTCACTTAACCTTGCTTGTTTCACTTTCCTCATTTGTAAAATGAACTGGAAAAAGAAATGGCAAGCCACTCCAGTATCTTTGCCAAGAAAACTCCAAATGGGATCACAAAGAGTCAATCACAATAACACAAATGACTCAACAATAATGACTTGCCATTTGAACATTGTTCTTTTTGGTATGGAACATAAAAACAAAGCAACAGTTGAATAGTTTGGCCTATTTTTAGGGTTGAGGAGGAAAGGAGTTTCTAGAAAAAAATCTTTAGAGCTGTTTCCCATAATAAAGATAGTGCAGATTTAAGGGGGAGACCTTTAAAAGTTCTCCTTCTTATTTGGTAAATTATTTAAGAACTTGAGGTTTTACTGAATCATTCTGGTTTTTGGGTGGCCTTTAGAAATAATTCTTAAAAGAGAAAACAATGGAATCTCACATCAAGCATCAGGTCAATGAATGTCATTTGAATGTCCTGTTTTCAGAGGCATTTATTCTTTGGAAGATTTTAATGTTCAGCCAACATTTCAGCATCCCATGACTTCCTCAGGGTGTTGGAGGAGGCATCTTCTTTGCAAACAGCTGTTCAGTATGATACCACCAGGGCCTTACAATGTATTTATAGCTTTGGAACTCACAGTTACCTATGATTTATACATATATGTAATAAAAAAGTAAAACCTTCTAACTTATAGGGGCTATGGAATCTAATCAGTTTTGATTTTTATCAAACATTCCTATCTCTTAATTATCATCCATTGGAGTGTTTTTCTTCTTTTAATCTGCACATTTTATACTTTATAACAGATTAAAAAGACTGTTTGGGAATTTCATAAGCTTGCAAATAAAGAACAAAATGCCATAATGAAACTACAATTTTAATGATGAATCTGTGATTACAACAGAAGCATTATAATTAATGCTAAAATAAAGCAATAATTCAGCTTGTTTTTTCATTCCAATGATGCTACAGTTATTAGGATTAGGACAGATTTACTATTGCTTGAATGAAATGAACTCTAGCTGTTTGTTTAGTGAGTGTCTGTAATGATAGAGTTTATTGTGATACTGATGTTGCAAGTATGGCTTTCTGAGTGCAAGGCTTTAATATCTGTCATGTTTTTCTAGGGAAAATCTCAAAAGTCTAATTTTTTTCCAGTTGTAACTTTTCAAGCTTTTACTTTTCATATGATAACTGAGAACAATAAAGCAATCAATTTAACAGTCATTTGGTAAGCATCAACTATGTGCCAGGAATCATGCTATATACTAGGAACACATGTAAAAAAATTTAATAATCTCTGCTATCAAGGAATCTACCTTTGTTTTATTGGGCAGGAGCGTGGTGTGAGGTGAGTGACAGCATGCACTTCTGAGGGCATAAAGGGGATTTGGATTCTATTATTCCATTAGTATAGGGAATTCTTGAATGAAGAAAGTACTTCTATCAGTGTAGAGTAGCATCTTCCCTTTAATCTCCCCGAAACACTTTACAAGGATTGCATGGGCATATTGAAAAGGTAAATGACTTATCTAGGGCCACACAGCCAAGACAAGTGAAAGATAATCTGACATAACAGACAGAAAGCTGGTATGTCTAGTTCAAATGTGGAAAATTCTAGTTCAAATATTGCCTCCAATAAAAGTATATAAAGGATAAATACAAAATAAATTGAAAATTGGTCAGCTGGTCTAGGATGAGGATGCAGAACTGATCTAAAAAAAAAAAAAAGTAGTTTCCTTTCCTTGAATATGATAGCTGGCAAACTCTTTATAGCTGCCTTTTGCCCTGGCCAGGCAGGAAACAATCTGAATAGTTCTTTATCAATGAATTGCTGAAGGTAGAATTCTGAGGCTTCCTTTGCCACAGTCTGGGACACCTCAGCTTCACCTGCTGTATGAGACACATAACTCTCCTTCATATCTTCTTCAATGAGCACACGCTAGGGGTTAATAATATGGGGATGTTTGATTCCCTGCTGTTTTAAATAATTTCATAGAAAACCTAATGCAGTAGGACACTAGTTTAGAAAGGTTATTACCCTCATCAAACTACAGCACTTCTTTCCTATTATTTTCTACCAATTTCTAGGTCTTATAGCTCCTCTCCCTTCATTTACCACAAATGATTCTTCAAAACGGCCCTCTGTGGTTGGGTGGAGACAGTATTGAGGAAAGCTTAATACTTAATCAGTGCCCTGTCAATGCTAGTAGTCAAGGGAATCTTTCTTCCTTCCTCGGCTTGCTGGATTTTAGGTACAATGCATAGACCCTGGAATTCATTGCACTGTTGTCATTGAAACACATCCCCTGTCCTCTAATCTGGGAGACCACATATAGGAGTTCTTTAACAGAATCTGACCCTTCAGCTTTATTGGACAACTCATAGCAAATCCCTCTAGTGCCCCAGAAGAGCCAGATGTTTAGTCCCTAGGTCACATTAATCCTAAAGTTAGTCAACACGGAGACTGATTTACTTAGAGGGCCAAGTTGTTAGTTCAATTCAGTTTAATTCAACAAGCATTTGTTAAATGATTTCTGTATGCAAAGGATCACACAGTGTTATATGCTGGAGATTTTTTGGATTGGGCCTATGATTGACATAAGGCACTACCCAGGAATGGAACTTCTATTATCAAAGAAGATTGCCATCCGCTTTGCAATTTAGAGTTTCAGACAGATACAAAAACAAAAACTAAAACAAAAAAAGTGCACAACCTTCAAGAAATTTACAGTTTCTATGGAGGTACAGTATGTACACAGATGAGTAATTTTAGTAAATATAAAATAATCTGAGGAGGGACAAGGCACTAACAACCAGGGAGGAGATTAGGAAACTGAACTGATACAGAATATAATAAGCATAACCAAGAAAACAATCAAGGTTTGGTTTGTTGGTTAACTAGAAAAAAAATGACGGATTAAATTTTAAAGTGTGTCATGGGCAAGGCTTTTCTTTTTTGTCTTTAGAGAACTGGTTGTTAAATATTTGCCAGCATATTGACCCTACAGACCTCCAGTCTGACAGTACAACTCCTCCTCAAGACAGATTTGGAAGGCTATTAGGGTAGAATATTTTATACATTGTCAGATGCAGTTATTGCATAGAATGTTTTTGCTTAGTTGGTTTTATTTGTTACAAAGAGATGTTCAATATAGGGGAGACTTTGAAATGACTGTAGAAAGTACTGGTCTTGGTAAAGCAAACTGCAGCCTTGAAGGCTCTCCTAAGACATGACATCTCATATGTATGCAAGATTTCATGACAGATGTAGCTACAACAAAATCAAATAGAGAGCATTTGCCAGATTTAATTGCAGTGTCAAATGTCAAAAAGTATTTTCTACTGATAGGAAGATTATTCAAATACCCTATTTATATAGAATATTAATTATGTCAAATCTTTGAACATTATAAAACATTCTCAATGAAATTTCATAATAAACAAAAGTTGTAATTATCCTAACAAGAAAAACCGAATGGATGAAAAATGAACACACAAATATATACATGCATATGTGTATACATGCACATACACATATGTTGCTGAGTGGGTAGCCATTTAGACTGTATATATATATACATATATATATATATGTATATATATATCTTAGACATGGATTGTGGATGAATAATAAGCTGTATCTAGAATTGAATAGTAGGAAGCAGTCAAGCTCAATCATGTTTGATAAATTGAATTGTCCTTTCAGTAAGTCCAAATTATCCACTTTTTAAAAACCTTATATCTTTAATATCATATTCTTTTGGTAAAGTCACATGGAATACCAGGATCTCTAGAAAATTACAATTACAAATATCCAAAGGCCTGGGCATAAACAGACTTCAAACCACATATTAATAACTATTTATAAAGAGTGGTTAAAAAAGGGGGGACCAAAGAGAACATAATTCATTAAGAATGGAGGTGCATTGACCATATACTAAGAAAGAATAATGATAGATGGTGTCCCCAAATATTAAAAGAATATTTTTTCAGTTTATCTGCTGGACTGTCTACAGAGGAACTCTAGAAAAAACATGCCCCCAATATAGGGGAGTTTAATCTGTATGTTTTAAGGAAGCACTTGCATTAATGAAATTACATGGTTTAAAATCAGGTTGTCTCCTATTCAGTCAATGTACAGGATTAGCACTTTTTATTTTGTAGATATTTATTTCATGGTCTCTCCTCTTTTAAAATGTAAACTCCCTAAGGAGAAACAATCCTTGTTTCATTTTTAAATTTGCATTTCTAGTGCCCAGCACATGGTAGGTCATGAGGTCTTCAATATTAGGGTGATTAGCAGAGGAATTGATTTCCTAGGCAGTCTTTGATAGAGATAAGTTTAGTTCCATGGTCTCATCCTCTGGGGAGGTGGTCCAGTCTGAAATCCAAGTTATGTCAGACTCCTGAGACCCACCTTCTGTAAAAGTCTTGAGCAGTCTTACCTTGCCATGCCTTTTCAGAAATCTCAGTCATGTCCCTAAGATTAAATTTTCCCTATAAAATCTGTTTATGGGCTATCCCATGGCTGCTACCTTCCTTTGGGTCAGTCCCATCCAGCACTCTGCCTCATGATGTCTTTCCCCTTTTCCTTCCCCCATGCCATGTGGTATCTCTCTTAGCTCCACTATGATTCTCAACTCCACTTTTCCTTTTTATAGCTAACTAACTCTTTTAGGGTGCTAAGACCCTTTCAGGATTTAGTCTGCCAGTTGAGTTTGTGCCCCAACCTCATGGAGTGTTTCCTTTCTATTGGGTAACTTTGAGTTCTTCTGAGGAACTTGTCTTTCATATGCTCTCCCAAATCTATTTCACATTTACCATTCCTGGTCTCTATTGTATCCCTTCATTTTATCTGTAACCCCTTTCCTTAAATAAATCTAACTTTTGCCAAGGAGAATGGCCAATGTGAATTTTTCACATGACCAAACCCCAACTTTTGGTGCCTGCCATCATCTGGGTGTTCATATCACCCACATCATTTTGGTAGTTATTAAGAGTAGTTAGTTATTAAGAGCTTGTTGATAGGTTATATGCATGGGATAGAGAAGAAAGAAAGTTTCAAAGAGGATTAGTGACTAGTTGGAAAATAGAAATGATAGTTTTATTCAGGGGCTATAATACACAATGCTTACCAGAATTATAGTATTATCTTTAATGTGTGCTTTTTGAAGTGTATTCCAATTTGATACTTTAGGGAATTCAACTAATATAAATTATCACAGGTGCTTTATATGGAGGTCTCATTTTGTAAGAGAAAGAAAGAACAGACTCAGGGGAGGTAGGAGTCAAACTGGTGAACTTGAATATGGCTACCAGAAAAGAACTCTTCTCTTGAGTTAAATGACTGGACATTTTCATAAGGCTCTGGGAGACAGATTGGAAAAGAAAAAGGATAATCAAAACAACTATTCCCAAGTGACATTAAAGAGAGGGTGAAGGTCTGTCTAGAAAAATGTGCTTCATTTTGTATTCCACCTAAGCTGTATTAATTAGCTAGTGCATTATTGAGATTACATATAAAAGTAAAATAGTATAATCTGATGATGAACATTGGGAAGAAAGTGAGAGAGAGAGAAAGAAAGAAAGAAAGGGAGAGAGAGAAAGAGAAAAAGAGAGAGAACAAACTACCTACCAACAGCATTTTAAAATGCATTTTGAGATTTGAGCTAATAATGTGAATGACATTCAGTGAGATTGCCAAATGCTGGTAATTTACTTTCATTTTCACATTAATGTGGGCCCACCTGTGATGAATTGGAAACTAAATAAGCACATCAGTTTTAATTAGATATTTCGGAGATTGGATCTAGTTAAACAGCGGTATTCATTCTTATCTATTAAATAGTCAAAGAGTTCAACACATTCTTCAGAATAAGTTTTCTTCTCTTTCCACTTCGCCTTTGTTTTGCAAATATTCTTTCCTAATGAAGGTTTTTTTTTTTTTTTTAAATAAAAAAGATGCTAGACTAGTGCAAATGAATTTCAAAACTGCCAGACCTGAATCTGAAGAGGATAATAATCTCACCCAGTTGACTAATTGGAGTTTTTCTGGACTAAGAAAAATGAATTCTGAGACCTTTTAAAAAGATTCCAATAACATTGTGTTTGGCTTGGAGTTGTTGTCTGGCAGAGGATATGAATTCCCACTTATAGCTCGATAGAATAATTCTGAGCTATGAGAGAAAGTGTATTGAAAACCATTGGGTAGAGCTGCACTGTGGCTATGTGCGCTCGTTCACCCTTTGGTAACTCCAGAGGCTCATGTTGTGATTCCTACATAAATGAACATTCATTCATTGCTCAGATTCAGAATGAGAAACATACATATTTTGTAAGGATTCTTTATATATTTTGATCAAAACATACAAAGGAAAATCTACAAACACTGAAATTTAGGAAATCCATAGATCCATACAAATTTGTCATAATTATTACATTTTTATTGGCTCTGCTCATGTTTCTCTGGGATATGTGTATAATAAGGAGGCAGAGTTTGCTAGTGCTTGTGGGTTTTGGGAGACTGAGCCCAGAGAGACTGCTGCACTGTGGGAGTGTCTTCTGGGGTAAATATCAGAGCCTTTACTTTTGTGAGAACCAACTGGAGAGATTCTCCGCCTAGGACTCTCATTATTTGATTCTATAGTTTATTAAATCCACTAAAGAAAAACTGACAATTTTTCCTCTTTGATATTAGTCTATAATTGTATAGAGCTCATTTTTCTGGTGTATTTTCTTGGAAGTCAGACTAATTTCTTTGAGATAACTTTTGTTTGAATACATAAGTGCTACTATCTGTTGGATTATCATGTCCTTCTGAGTATGAATTTTACATTATAGATTTTTGTATCCTCAAAATACTTGAGCTGCCAGTTCTCCTATATTCTTCCATGATAGTTTATGAAAGTTTATTTATTTATAATTTTTTTTTTATTTCAAGCAGTTTTAGACTGCTTGCCGCATTTGTGATAACTAGTAGAAGCTTGTCTGAGATCTTTATGGACTTCGGATTCTTATTATGAAGTTTTCCTGCTAGTCTTTAAGCCCTTTGTAATCATATTTAAACGTCTATTCTCTTTTGGGGGACCTATATCTTTTTGAGGACTTTCCTGATGTTTAAGTCAACATACTTGTCCTAGTGAAAGGTACACTTGATGTATAGGGATTCCTGGAAAAATTTTGGTGTATTGTGTATAGAAAGGGACACTTAGATATTCTGTATGGTACCATCTGAAGGAATCATTAAAGGGTTTTCATTCAGGATAGTTTGGATTCTCACCCATGGCTGAAGGGTTACTTCTAGTCAATTGAAAGTTTCTAATCCCTATGGGGAAGATCCCACATGTCCTTGGAACTATGTAGCGACCAGGATTTCTTCTGAGAAGGAAGCTTAATTTCCTTTAATTCTTTTTCTTTTCTTTATTGTTTAAAGTTGAAGAAGGCCTTTTGCAGGCATGAAGACACATAGCAAGCTATGTAAACTTTTTTTTTTTTTTTTTTGCTTTTTGCTGAGGCAAATGGGGTTAAGTGACTTGCCCAGGGTCACACAGCTAGGGAATGTTAAGTGTCTGAGACTAGATTTGAACCCAGGTCCTCCTGACTTCAGGGCTGGTGCTCTATCCACTGCGCCTCCTAGCTGCCCCGCTATGTAAACTTTTAAAAATGACATTTATTTAAGTTCTATTATCAGGTCTTTGGAAGTATTTTAATTTTTCCATTTGAGAATCTCAACTTTTCCTCTTTTACACTGAAAAAAGTCAAGGATAGAACTTTCTCAAGTCACTAGGGAACTATATAATATCTAAGATTATGGATTTTGCCAAAAACCCTTCAGGTGATTTGCTGAGAACTGCAAATGTAAGAAGGGCATTCCACACTTCTCAACTTTAATTAAGTTAACTAATAAGATGTTTGATGCCCTAATAACTAGATTATGTAAGAATGCCTCTTCGAAAGTTAAAGTCAATCACTTAAGTGTTTAATCTAGGGAGGAATAATTCTTAAACACTTCTGTTGAATTAACTAACCAAAAGTGTAAACTAGATGTGATCAGTTTCTAGACACCTCTCTCAAAGATTTAAACTAGGTAAAAACTGAATGAATTTAAATGAAGAAACGCAGGAAATATTTTGTGCTTTGTTGGAAAGAATTGGTCATGCCCTTAGTGCTTTCATAAAACAACAAATTAGTTTGGATTCTGGCATTATAACAGTAGACAGGTTAGTGGTGGAGTAGCTCCAGCCAAGACCCTGAAAGGATTACTTGTGAGATGGGACAAAGTGGGAGAGGCAGTGGAGAGAGTCTCCTGTCTTCTTCCCCTTCCCCTTGACTAAAAGAAAACCATGTGACCTTCAGAAAGTTTGGAAGGTTTGGACTTACCTTTGTGTATTTGTATCCTGAGTATCTCAATGGAGGATGGAGATGGATACTGAGAGCTTATAGAAATGCCATGGACAAACCAGATACACTGAGCACAGCTTCAGGACTCTACAGGCCAATGACCTTTGGAGCCTAGCAGAGAACTACACAAAAGGAGAAGTTCATGAAAACTCTTGAAAGGGAGGAGAGGGTTTCCAATAATCAGAAGATGTAAGTTAGCTTTTGGCTACATGTATTCTCTGTGTCTGAATAAACTCTCAGGATTTCTTGTGGATGTATATGGGAGAGTGTGTTTAAGATTTTTTTGGTATGGAGGGGAAGGGATGCTTTTGTATCAACTGATCCTACTAAAGCAGCTCAGTAAATAACCCTTCCCCAAAACTATTTAAATATCTGGTTACTAATCAATGAGAATACATCAAAAGGAAATTTGTAAGCAAAAGTATTAAAGAAACAACAATTCTAGACACCTCTAGAATCCTAATGGGAGAGGTAGTCAGTCATGGTCTGGGGACCCAACCTACCAGTTTATGTTCTATTGAGTTAAGTGATGCTCTCCACATCACTAACATAATAGGACAAAAGTATTTTTATATAGCAATATTACACCATGTTTCTTTTTTCTACTGAGCACCTTTAGCTTCTTTCTCATTGTTGTAGGTAGATCCTAAGATTTCATTAAAGACCCAACAATAGTGACCTTTTACTTAAAACTCATCTGGAACCCATTATTCATTAGGAATATTTGTTACATGTGGGGCAAGAGGGAGTAATATCTGTGGGCAGTTTGGTTAGTAGGTATGGGTAGATCATCAGTCCTCATTTTTATTTTCTGTTCAGTCACTGCCATTTTAAATTCAGCGAACTAGAGCAACAACCTATGGAATATTTAGTATTCAACACTCAGTATTCAATACTGAGTCCTGGTGTGGCAAGTCTTAAGCAAGAGGAAAATTATTCTTTTATATTTTCCCCTTTCTTTCCTTTCCCTTGCTTGGTTCCCTTCCAGAATAAGGGCTCAAATGCCAAACCAGGAGGCAGCCTTCAAACTTGGAGAAATGAGATTCAGTAGCATATTATTCTCTTCTTTGACTTGAGTCTAAATCCACAATAGAGCAGTGTTACTCGCTAGTGAAATCCATTCTGGCAAAACAGACTGCCAGACCTCACAAACCAACTAAGTCTTGACTGGTGTGTTTTGTCTGCAGAGGGGAGTCTGTAATGTCTGATGTTCAGATAATAAATAATGAATGTGATTTTTCTCTTCCTTCCATTTTAATGCTTTTCCTAGCACTTTTTCCTCCAGCCTTATGAAAGGACAAGAAAAGAGGGCATTTTTAGGGAATTCTGGTGGGGGGGGAAGGGGGAGAAAATATCTGCTGTACCAGCTGTATCTGAAACATACTCTGTTGGTTGTCATCTGTTATGCATTAGTAAAATTTAGGAAAGGGAATTTTATATAAGGGAATTATATAATCTGTACATTATCAGCAATAGGGACAACTCTCAAACTTATATTTTGGTGTTTAATCATTTCCATTGTGACTGGTACTCAGGCACTTCAAGTGCCTCTAGTAAAAAATTGTGTGGTTTTATTTAGTGACCTCTGTGAACTTCAGTTCTCTTATATATAAAATGAAAGGGGCTATATTAGGTGATTTTTAGGGTTTCCTTCCAGCTCTAAAAACTATCATTATATCCTGTTGGTAGAACAAATTATTAAAAACTCCAAATAATAGCCAAATAATAAAAATATGGTAATGAATGAATGAATGAATAAAAAGTATTTATTATTTATTGTCTGTCAGGT
>JAJPUD010025829.1:0-17150 GCA_023553655.1 Myrmecobius fasciatus
ATGTGTTTCTTGTAGACAACATATTGTGGGATTCTGGTTTTTAATCCAGTCTGATATCCGCTTCCGCTTTATGGGAGAGTTCATCCCATTCACATTCACAGATAGAATAACTAATTATTTCCTGCCATCTTATTTACCCAAGTTATGTTTTCCCCTTTCTTTCCCCTTTCTCCCTTCCCCCCTTCTCAGTACTTTGCTTTTGATGAACTCCTCCTCCAAACAATACTCCACCCTTTAGATCCCTTCCCCCTGTTTTTACTCCTTTCCCCTGATTCTTCTATTTTCCCTTCTATTAGTTTATCCTTTTGTTTTCCTCCTTTCCCTCCCACTTCCCTCTAGCAACAGACAGGTTTCCATGTGAAATCAAATGTCTGATATAGACTTTTAGAGCCCAACCTGATGAGAGTAAGATTTACACAATGCTCAACTCCCTCCCCTCTTTCTCTCAATTATATTAGGTTTTCTTTGCTTCTTCAAGAGATTTTACTTGTTTTTTTTTTAACTTGTTTTTACCTTCTTTTTTTAGATCTTATTTTTACCACTTTTCCCCTCTTTTCCCCAGTATGACAACCTTTCACCCTCTAGTTCTCTTTTTAATATTATCAAAGTAATATCTAGTTAATTATACCCCCAAACTTTAAGCATCCCTCTAGTAGAAATAAAGTTTTCAAGAGTCCTTTCCTTTTTACCTTTTTATGCATCTCTTGAGTTCTCTGTTTGGATGTCGAATTTTTCATATCTCTTTTGTGGGGCATTATATCCTTCTTGCAATGATCCCATTTCATTTCCCCATTCTTGAGATTCTTTAAGCAATCTTCCAGGAAAGCTTTGTGAAATGCAGACTAGGTCATGTCTCCCTTTGTGGCTTCATGTGAAGTTGCTTTATTTTTATGAACCTCAGAATCTGAGGTCTGCCCTTCTCTTTCTCCATAAAAGCTGTCTATGATGAGAGTTCTTTTCTCTTTTTTATTCATTTTTTTAAAGCTTGAAGTCTGTTTAAAGCAGAAGAAAGGCAGCTGCTTTAATTTGCCCTGGGGCAATTCAGTTGATTGACTTCTGGTGCTGAGCCATCCAGGATAAGTCCATGTTTGCAGTGGGTTACAATCTATCTTTTACAAAAGGCAGATCTGGCACAGCACTTGCCCGCAATCAGGGCAGAGTGTCCAAAGAGCCTCAGATAGACTTCCCAGGTGGTTAGAACCTGCCATTCTTGAGCCCATCCCGGTTTACTGCCCTGTCTCTCAGAGCTGCACCTGAGCTCGGCAAACTGCCTGAACACCTGCCCATTTTAAACAGACCTGCTCCAATGCTCTTCCAAGGTACCTTCTTCCAGGAATGTGTTGTAGTCATAATATTTGAGGGAGCTTTCCCTCCAGAACCAGTTTAGAGGCTTAATCTGCTGTTGGTTTGAGAGAAGGTCAGAGGAGGGCACAGAGAGTTGTGTCTGCACTCCACCATCTTGGGCTCCATCCCCCTGGATGAAATTATTGTGTATATGATTTGCTATTTCACCCATTCATTCTTTAGGATTATATTATTTAATTTCCAATTAACCTTTGGTCTATTTTCTCCTGACCTTATATTGCATGTGATTTTTATTGCAATTTGATCTGAAAAAAATGCATTTACTATTTCTTCCTTTTTGCATTTGATATTGAGGTTTTTGTGTCCTAACACATGGACAGTTTTTGTACAAATCCCATGAACTTCTGAGAAAAAAGTAAACCCCTTTCTGTCTCCATTCAATTTTCTCCAAAGATCTATCATACCTAAGTTTTCTAACATTTTGTTTACCCCCTTAACTTCTTTCTTATTTATTTTGTGATTTGCTTTATCTAGTTCTGATAGAGCAAGATTGATATCCCCAACTTATATAGTTTTGATGTCTATCTCTTATGGCATCTCTGTTGACTTCTTCTCTAGGAATCTGGATGCTCTATCACCTGGTGCATAAATGTTTACTATTGAAATTGCTTCATTATCTAAAGTACCCTTTAGTAAAATATAGTTTCCTTCCTTATCTCTTTTAATTAGGTCTGTATTTGCTTTTAATTGATCTGAGATCAGGATTGCTACCTCTGCTCTTTTTTTTATTCACCTGAAGCATAATAGATTCTGCTCCAGCCCTTTACATTCACTCTGTACGTATCGCTACGCTTTAGATGTGTTTCTTATAAACAACATATTGTAAGGATTCTGGCTTTTAATCAAGTTTGCTGTCCACTTCCATTTTAAGGGGGAGAGTTCATCCCATTCACATTCACACTTAAAATAACTAATTCTGTGTTTCCTGCCATCTTATTTGCCCGAAGTTATGTTTTTGTCTTTTCTTTCCCCTTTCTCCTTTCCCCCCTTCCCAGTAGTTTGCTTCTGATGACCACCTCCCTTAAATACTCCTCCCCCTTTTAAAGCTCCTCCCCTTGTGTTATCAAAATTGTCCATTTTACCTTTCATTATGTTCTCTATTTCTTCTTTGGTTATAAATTCCTCCTTTCTCCAAAGATCTCATAGATAAGTTATCCCTTGTTCTCCTAATTTGTTTATGGCATCATCCTCTATGCCCAAATGATGTTCTCATTTTGACCTGATTTTGCTATGGGGTGTGAGATGTAGGTCTAGGCCACATTTCTGACATATTCTTTTCCAGTTTTCACAACAATTTTTGTCAAACATTTCCTTTTTATTCCAGAAGCTAGAGTTTGGGATTTTATCAGATACTCAATTACTATAGGCCTTGATTATTGTATCATGTGTATTTAATCCATTCTATTAATGCAGCACTCTGTCTCGTAGCCAGTACCAAATGGTTTTGATAACTGTTGTTTTATAATATAGTTTTAGCTTTGGTATTGCTAAGCCACCATCCTTTATATTTTTTTTAAATTAATTCCCTTGATATTCTTGACCTGTTGTTATCCAAGATGAATTTTCTTATTGCTTTTTCTGGTACTGAATAAGTAGACAAATTTTAAAAGAATTGTCAATTTTTATTATGTTACCTTGGTCTACTCACAAACAATTGATAATTTTCCTATTGTTTAGATCAGGCTTTATTTATGTGAGAAGTGTTTTGTAACTGTGTTCATACAGTTCTTAAGTTTGTATTGGCAGGTAAATCCCCTAGAATTTTATTTTGTCTATAGTTAATTTTAAACAGAATTTATCTTTCTATTTTTTGCTGATGGGCATTGTCAGTAATATGTAAAAATGCTAATGATTTGTGAGGCTTTATTTTATATCCTGCATCTTTGCTAAAGCTATGAATTGTTTCCAGGAGGATTATGGATGATTTTCTAGGACTCTCTAAATATATCATTATATCATCTACCAATAATAATCTTTTATTTCCTCATTGCCTATCTTAATTCCTTTAATTTATTTTGCTTTTCTTATTGCTAAGGCCAACATGTCAAGTATGATGCTGAATAATAGTGGTTATAATGGGCGTACTTGTTTCACTTCTGATCTTACTTGGATGTGTCTAGCTTCTCTCCATTGCAAGTAATTCTTGTTATTGGTTTTAGATAGATACTCATTATTTTAAGGAAAATTCCCTTTATCTCCCTGCTCTCTAATGTATTTAATAGGGATGAATGTTATATTTTATTTAAACCTTTTTCCACATTCCATTCCATTGACATTATCATGGGATTTGTGTTGGTTTTGTTATTGATATGCTTGATTATGGTAATAATTTTCCCGATATTGGATGAGTTCAGCATTCTTGGTATAAATTCCACTTGGTCATAGTGTATTATCCTGCTGATGAGTACTGTGATCTCTTTGTTAATATTTTATTTAAAATTTTCTCATAACTTTCTATCATGAACTTCATTCATTCATTTGCAGATGAAGAAATAGATATTCAAAAAGGCATTTTCCCCAAATCATGTAGCAAATAATAAATCACAATACATAAATAATTATTACTTTTGTAAAGCAGGTTGTTTTTCAGAGACTTTTACAGATAATTAATACTTTAATTTTCTCAAAATCCCAGAGAATTGGTTAGTATTATTATTCTTTTTTTACAAATGAAAAACTGAGGGAGAGAACTTGCAATTTGTCAAAGATCACACAATATCTGAGGCAGGACATGAATTAGGATCAGCTTGATTGTAAGGCAAAACCTATCAATTTCAACAACTAGCAGGCTTGAAATATGAGATTCAAAATTGAATCTTTTTAATGTTACATTACATTTGAATGTTCATCTGCCTACCCAGTTACTATTCAAATAAGATATTAGCCAGTATGTCTGGCTGGGCATTTAGTTCCACATCACAAAATAGACACACCCAAACATAATATTCATTTTTATACTGTACTGTACATAAGAAGTTTTCTAATTTAATGTAATGGAAATTTTCTATTTTGTCCTTTGTGATATCCCCTAGGTTTTTTTAATGCTTAAGAATTATTTTTCTAGCCATCACAGCCGTGAAAAGATCTGATATTTTTCTAATTATTCTCAAAGTACAAGTTTTAATATTCAGTTGACATCCATTTTGAACTTATTGTAATACCAGAAGGAAGATTTGATCTGAATATGATTCCTTTGAAAATGCTTAGTCAACTGTTCCAATCAATAAATACTCTATTACCTCCATAATCAAATATGTAGCATAGTGATAGAATATTGGACCTGGTATCAAGATCAATTAGTTTGTTTCATAATTTTGACATCTAAGAAACAAAATGAATAGAATTCTAGTTTTGGAATCAGAAATACACATTCAAATCCAGCCTTTTTTCTTTTTGTAGGTTTATTTTTGAGGATCAATTAGCTGATATTTGTAAAACATTTAGCATGATGACTGATACAAAATATACAATATAAAAAAGTTTATTTTCCTACTCTTGTCTCTTTCATTATACCACATCCTTTCAGTGATAGTGGATCTTCAACACCCAAAGAACATATATATATATATATATATATATATATAACCCCTGATCTAGAAGAAAACCTGAAAAAATAGACAATAGAATGTCAAGGAGCATAACCTTGAGACTATACACCAGAGAAGATGGACTTTGAGGAAAGGGAGAAGCTCAATTGACTCCTATAGAAAGGCAACGTGATACAGTAGAAAGAATGCAAAACTTCAAGGCAAGATATCCCAGTTCTGGCACTAATTTATTACTAGCACCTACCATGGTGACTGGAATGGACTAGGTAACTAGTAAATGATTGTTGATTAAGCAGGTGGCTGATTTATTATGCAGGGACCATGGGTCCCTCAAGGTTTCCTCACTTATTAAATGGAAGGATTTGATTAGTTGAATGTTTAAGGTCCCTTAGCACAAGATATATGAGCTTAAGATTTGTATCAAAATGTGGGAATAAGATATGCCATATGTACACAAATTCCAATATTGGAAGGACATAATAAAAATAGAAAGGATATAAGTATTTGATATTAATCTAAGAATAATGAAATATATGTGAGTAATCAGGGCTGTTTCTACAAGCAATGGAGACATATGTATCTCTTCTCACTCTGTATGTCTTTACCTGTCTCTGTATCATTCTCACTAATACTGAAAACAAATGTTTTCCATCTGTAATAACAATTATTGCGGCAATTTTTCTAGTTTGCTCTTTATATCTCCAGTCTAGTCTCCCCTCAAACCTAAACAATCTTTCAACAAGCTGTTTTTCATTTCTCTTTGATCAAAATGTGTACATCAGCTGAAAACATTTATATCTTTGCAAGTAACTGTAATCTCATTTACAACAAGGTCTAGATCTTGGGGTCTAATGTTGCATATGAGGGTATGATGAAAAAATGTAAGCAATAAGTTTCATTTGTATTTACATGTTGGTGTTAAAAGTTTTGAGGATTTTGTAATAGATTTAATTTTCTCTATATAGAAGGGATTTTGCTTGAGTTGGATATTGATTTTCAAACTATTATTTCCTCAAAGTACTTCACATTCATTTCAGCCATTTGAGTTTGATAACTAAACCTTCTAATGTTCAAATTGATCTGTGTTTATCAGATTTATTTTAGGAAGAATACGGGAGGTGAATCAATAAAAATATTTTGAGTTTTAGTAGATATTACTGAGTCAGTTTGAATGTGCAAAAGAACATTGGGGTATAGTACTATTTTACAGTTTGGAGAGGGATTTTCAAAAAGAATCTGAGTGGACCTGGGTTCAAATCTGGTCTCAGACACTTAACATTCCCTACCTGTGTGACCCTGGGTAAGTCACTTAACCTCAATTGCCTCAGCAAAAAGCGAAAAAAAAAAGAATCTGAGTGATTTTACTGATACTATGCCTTTGTTTTCCCCTTACTGATTTTGTTTCAATCTGTTAGATTGTACAGAATGTATAGAATGTACTCAATATGAAAATACTTATATATTTTGATTAAACGAGGAAAATAACACTCTCTCCAGTTATGTCAAATATTCACAACCAAAATAAAATATTGATTGATGAAAAGAAGAAACAAATGTCCAGTATCTTTTTTAATATAAAACAGCTACTTTGATGAAGAAACCAAGAATGTTTTTAAAATCAATTTCTCCTTGGATATATATATTTCTCTCAACTCCTTTCTCTTAAATAAGAGGAAATAGTGCTCTCAATTTGCCACAAAATGACATTTTCCAGTGTGGGAATGAAATAACTGCCTACTCAGTGCAAACTTTCATATCTGATCACATTTTTAGTGTAAGGAGAAATATATTTGTTATATATATTCTTCTAAAACTGTTGTAAACTGCATAATAAGGAACTTTTAGTTTTTTATATATTTCATTATTTTCCAATTGCATTTTTTGAAAAAAAAAGGGTTTTTGAATATTTAATTTTTAAGTCTCTCTCTTTTACCCCTCCAATACCCAGAAGGCAATTAATATATTAATTATATATATATGAAGACATTGAAAAATATTCACATATTAGTTATGTTATAAAATAATACACTCACACACACACACACACACACACAGTCCAAGAAAATTAAAGAAGATGAAAAGGCATGTTACAATCTACATACAAAATTTATCTGTTTTTTCTCTGGAGGTAGCTACCATTTTCCACCATAAGTCCTTGGAAATAATGTTGAATTATTGAATTGATTATAGTAACTGTCCTTCATAGCAGATCATCCTGACAATATTGCTTTTGTTGTTTTATGAATTCTTATGGTTCTGCTCACTTTCTTTTCCATAAATTCATAAAATATTTTCCAGGGGAGGGGGAGGCAAAATGGCAGAGAGTAGACTGGTCTTTGTGTAAGCTTTTCCTGGCTTCGTTCAGATCAAAACCAGAACAACCCTTCGAGTTAGTTTTGGAGTGACAGAAACCAGAAATATTTGGAATGCAAAAAATTCCCAGAAGAAGATATCTTTGAAGAACTTCAGGAAATAATCTGTTTCAATCAGGTAGTAAGGGGGAAAGAGTGGGAGGGAAGGCTGCAGGTCAGCATAAGCAAAGCATAGGCACAATACAATTCAGGGAGACCCAGGACAGAGAGGTTTCTGCATGCTAAGGGAACCTACTGAGAAGCTCCTACTCAAAAGACAGCAGTATTTGCTACTCTGAATTTTTTCAGAAGCCAGTAGATCAGCATATTAGCAGTGAGACCTCTAACACAACTACCAAAGACAAATAGTGAAATATATAGAGAATTGTCTCATATTTATAAGAATACAAGCCACTCTTCAACAGATAAATGGTCAAGAGATATGAACAGACAATTTTCAAATGATGAAATTAAAACCATTTCTAGTCATATGAAAAGGTGCTCCAAATCACTATTGTTCAGAGAAATACAAATTAAGACAACTCTGAGATACCACTACACACCTGTCAGATTGGCCAAATGAAAGGAAAAGATAATGATGAATGCTGGAGGGGATGTGGGAAAGCTGGAACACTAATACATTGTTGGTGGAACTGTGAATGGATCCAACCATTCTGGAGAGCAATTTGGAGCTATGCTCACAAATTTATCAAACTGTGTATACCCTTTGACCCAGCAATGTTTCTATTGGGCTTATATCCCAAAGAGATCTTAGTGGAGGGAAAGGGCCCCACATGTGCAAGAATGTTTGTGGCAGACCTTTTTGTAGTGGCTAGAAACTGGAAACTGAGTGGATGTCCATCAATTGGAGAATGGCTGAATAAATTATGGTATATGAATGTTATGGAATATTATTGTTCTGTAAGAAACGACCAGCAGGATGATTTCAGAGAGGCCTGGAGGGACTTGCATGAACTGATACTGAGTGAAACGAGCAGAACCAGGAGATCATTATACATGGCAACAACAATACTATATGATGATCAGTTCTGATGGACATAGCTCTCTGCAACAATGAAATGTTTCAAACCAGTTCCAATTGTTCAGTGAAGAAAGCCATATACACCCAGAGAAAGGGATATGAAATGTGGACCACAACTTATCATTTCCATGATCTCTATCAATGTTTTCTTGCATCGGGTTTCCTTTCTCAGATATTTTTTGTTCTTGTAGATAGGATTGTTCTTGCACAGCAAGATAAGTATGGAAATATGTATACATACATTCGACTTGTCAAGTATTTTAATATAATTAACATGTAGTACACTTCCTGCCATCTAGGGGAAGGGAAGGTACTGGGGAGAAAATTTGTAACAGAAAGCTTTGTAAAGATCAATGTTGAGGAACTACTCATACATATGTTATGCAAATAAAAAGCTTTAATAAAAAAAAGTTCAATTGGCCAAATGCAAAAGGATATAAAAAAGTTTACAAAGAAATTAATTCACTAAAAATTAAAATTGAACAAATGGAAGCAAATGACTCAATGAGACATCAAAATCAGGCAAAAAAAACAAAAAAAAATGTTAAATAACAGGAGAAAATATAAAATACCTCAATGGAAAAACAACTGACTGGAAAATATATACAGGAGAGACAATGTATGAATTATCAGACTACCAGAAAACCACAATGAAAAAGAGCCTAAACAACATCTTTCAAGAAATCATCAAAGAAAACTTCCCTGATGTCCTAGAAATAGATGTTAAAATATCCCTTGAAAGAATCCTCTGATCACCTCTATCAGATCCCCAAAATGAAAACTGCAAGGAATATTTTAGCTAAATTCCAGCATTATCAGATAAATTACTGCAAGAAGACAGAAAGAAACAATTAAAATATCAAGGAGCTTCAGACAGAATTACCCAGGACCTACAAGCTTTCAGAATCAGATTTGGCTCAAAGAAAGAACATCAAACAGGTTTAGCTTTATATACAAACTTGCGTCATCCTGTAGGATAGTAAGAAGGGTAAGGGGGAAAGAAAGGGAAAGGTAATAGAAGGGAGAACAGAAATAGAAGGAAATGCCAACCTCATTCTATCATAACTAGAAGAAAGGAATCAAAAAATAAATAAGCAAGAAGTTAAGAAGGCAAATAGAATTTTAGAAAAGTTAGGTGTGAGACACCTGTGGAAAAAATTAATAGAGACAAAAAGGAATACACTTTTCTTTCTCAAAAGTACATGGAACCTACACAAAAACTGAACATGTATTATGACATAAAAAGTTTCAAAATCAAATGCAGAAAGAGAGAAATAATAAATTCATCTTTTTCAAATTATTATACAATAACATTATCTTTAAATAAGAGGACAATTAAAAAGAGAGAAAATATTAATTGGAAACTAAATAATTTAATCCTAAAGAATTAGCATATGAAACAACAAATCCTAGATCTAATTGATAATTTCATCTGAATGAACGACAATAATGAGACAATATATAAAAATTTATGGGATGCAGTCAAAGCAGTTCTTAAGGAAAGTATTATATTTCTAGATGCTTACTTATATAAAATAGAAAAGGAGAACATCAACCTTGCTCTCTCAGAATTAGATAAATCAAACCACAAAATAAATAAGAAAGAAGTTAGGGAGATAAACAAAATGTTAGAAAAGTTAGGTATGACATCTCTGAAGGAAATTGAATGGCGATAGAAGGGAGTAAACTTTTTTCTCAGGGGCTCATGCAACTTATACAAAAATTGACCATGTGTTAGGGCACAAAACCCTCAAAATCAAGTGCAGAAAGGCAGAAATAGTACATGCATCTTTTTCAGATCATGATGCAATAAAAATCACATGCAATATAAGGCCAGTAGAAAATACACCAAAAGTTAATTGGAAATTAAATAATCTAATCCTAAATAATGAATGGGTGAAAGAGCAAATCATAGACATAATCAATAATTTCATCCATGAGAATGACAATAATGAGAAAACATACCAAAATTTATGAGATACGGCCAAAGCAGTTATAAGGGGCTATTTTATATCTCTAGATGCTTACTTGAATAAAATAGACAAAGAGAAGATCAATGAATTGGACTTACTATTAAAAAAAAAACTAGAAAAAGAACAAATTAAAACCCTCAATTAAATACCAAATTGGAAACTCTGAAAACAAAAGGTGATATTAATAAAATTGAAAAAGCAAAAACTATTAAATTAATAAATAAAAGTAAGATTTGGTTTTATGAAAAAACCAAGAAAATAGATAAGCCTTTAATTAATTTGATTAGAAAAAGGAAAGAAGAAAATCAAACCGTTAGTCTCAAAAATGATAAGAGAGATATTTGCACCAATGAAGAGGAAATTTGAGCAATAATTGGGAGGTACTTTGCCCAACTTTATGCCAACAAATTTGACAATTTAATGAATGGAGAAATATCTACAAAAATATAGACTGCCCAGCTTGACAGAAGAGGAAATAAATTATTTAAATAGCCCCATTTTAGAAAAAGAAATAGAACAAGCTATTAATCAAGAAGAAAACCTCCTAAGAAAAAATCTTCAGTGCCAGATGGATTTACTAGGGAAAGAAGGTGAACTACCAAATTACTTTTTTGATACAGATATGGTGCTGATAGCTAAACCAGGTAGGGTGAAAACAGAGAAAGAAAACTATAGACCAATTTCCCTAATGAATATTCATGCAAAAATCTTAAATAGCAATAAGATTACAGAAAGTCATCCCCAGGATAATATACTATGACCAACTAAGATTTATACCAGGAATGCAGGGCTATTTCAACGTTAGGAAAACTATCAGCATAGTCAATTTTATTAATGGCCAAACTAACAAAAATCATATGATTATCTCAATAGATGCAGAAAAAGCATTTGATAAAATCCAACACCCATTCCTATTAAAAACACTAGAGAGTATAGGAATAAATGGGCTTTTCTTTAAAATGATCAGAAGCATCTATTTAAAACCTCAGCAAGCATCACATGTAATAGGGACAAACTAGACACATTCCCAATAAGATCAGGAGTGAAACAAGGCTGCCCACTGTCACCATTACTATTTAATAGTGTATTAGAAATGTAGCTTTGGCAGTAAGAGAAGAAAAAGATTAAAAGAATTAGAGTAGGTAATGAGGAAACCAAATTATCACTCTGTAGATGATATGATGGTACCCTATAGACTCAACTAAAAAATTTCTAGAAACAATTCACAACTTTGGCAAAGTTGCAGGATACAAAATAAATCCATATATATCATCAGCATTATGATAAGTGTGGAAATATGTATACATATATTCGATTTGCCAAGTATTTTAACATAATTAACATGTAGTGGATATCCTGCCACCTAAGGGGAAGGGTAGGGAGTAGGAATGAAAAATTTGTAACAGAAAGCTCTGTAAGGGTTAATGCTGAAGAATTACCCATACATATGTCTTGCAAATAAAAAAAAGCATCAGCATTTTTATATTTTACCAACAAAGTTCAGCAGCAAGAGATACAAAAAGAAATTCCATTCAAAATAACTGTTGATACTATAGAATATTTGGGAATTTATCTGCCAAGGCAAAGTCAGGAACTATATGGACTAAACTACAAAACACTTTCCACACAAATAAAATCAGACCTACTCAATTGGAAAAACTTAAAATGCTCATGGGTAGGCTGAGTGAATATAATAAAAATGACAATACTACCCAAACTAATTTACTTATTTAGTGCCATACCAATCAAACTCCCAAGAAATTATTTTACAAATCTAGAAAAAATAGTAGCAAAGTTCATTTGGAAGAACAAAAGGTCAAAAATCTCAAGGCAATTAATGAAAAAATATATTGATTAAGGTGACCTTGCTGTGCCAGATCTAAAATTATATTATAAAGCAGCAGTCATCAAAACCATTTGGTACTGGATAAGAAATAGAATAGTTGATCAGTGGTATACGATAGGATCACAGGACAAACCAGGCAATAACTATAGCAGTCTAGTGTTTGATAAACCCAAAGACCCCAGCTTTTGGGATAAGTACTCACTATTCCACAAAAATTACTGGGAAAATTGGAAACTAGTATCGAAGAAATTAGGGCTTGACCCATACCTAACACCACATACCAAGATAAGATATAAATGGGTTCATGATTTAGACATAAAGAGTAATATTATAAGCAAATTATAGGAACATGGGATAGTTTACCTCTCAGACCTGTGGAGAAGGAAGGAATTTATTTCCAAAGGAGAATTGGAATTCTTAATTGAACACCAGATAGATAATTTTGATTATATTCCATTAAAACATTTTGTACAAACAAAACTAATGCAGACAAGATTAAGAGGGAAGCAATAAATTGGGAAATCATCTTTACATTTAAAGGGTCCGATAAAGCCCTAATTTCTAAAATATATAGAGACTTGTCTCATATTTATAAGAATTCAAGCCACTCTCCAAATGATAAATGGTCAAAGGATATGAACAGACAATTTTCAGATGATGAAATTAAAACAATTTCTAGTCATATGAAAAGGTGCTGCAAATCACCATTGATCAGAGAAATGCAAATTAAGACAACTGTGAGATACCATTATACACCTGTCAGATTGGCTAAGATGACACAAAAAGATAATGATGAATGTTGGAGGGGATCTGGGAAAACTGGGACACTGATGCATTGTTGGTGGAACTGTGAATGGATCCAACCATTCTGCAGCACAATTTGGAACTATGTGGGATCTAAGTCTGGACCACAACATAGCATTTTCACACTATTGATGTTTGCTGACAATATGTTTTCCTTCTCAGGTTTTTTTTTCTTTCCTGTACAGCAAGATGACTGAATAAATATGTATACACATATTCCATCTATCAAATATTTTAACCTAATTAACATGTATTAGGCTTTCTGCCATCTAGGGGAGGAATAGGGAGGTAAAATGGGAAAATTTGTAATAGAAAGCTTTGCAAGTGCCAGTGTTGAAAAATTATGTATGCATATGTTTGGCAAATAAAAAGTTTTAACAACAACAACAACAACAAAACAGAAGAAGAACATAGCAGCTAAACAAAAAATGACCATGTATTAGGACATTAAATCCTTACAAACAAATGCTCAAATGGAAATAGTAAATGCATTCTTTTCATATCAGGATGCAAAAAAATTACATTCAAGTGCCAGGAAAGATAGACTAAAAACCAAATGGAAATTAAACAAACCAATTCTGAAGAATGAATGCATCAAACAACAAATAATACAAATAATCCATAATTTCATGCAATAGAATCACAATAATGATATCAAACCTTATTGAAGCATATTGAACCTTGTGGTATGCAGCCAAAGCAGTTCTTTGTGATAAATTATACATTTCTAAATAGGTAGAAGAATAAAATAAAGAGAAGATCAATGAATTGGTCATGCAACTAAAAAAAATGTAGAAAAAAAACAAATTAAAAAATCCTAATTAAATACCAAATTAGAAATTCTGAAAGTCAAAGCACTAATTAATAAAATTGAAAATAAGAAAAATATTGAATTAAATACTAAAACTAATAATTGGTTTTATGAAAAAAAAATAAATCTTTGCTTAATTTTGTTGGAAAAGGGAAAGGAAAAAAAACAAATTATAAGCATTAAAAATGAAAAGGGTGAAAACAGTAATGAAAAAGAAATTATATCAATAAGTAGAAATTTTGTCTCCAACCATATTCCAATGCATCTGATAATCTAATTGAATGAGTAAATATTTATAAAAATGTACATTTCATAGATTAACCAAAATCCAAATAAATTACATATGTAGCCCCATTTTAGCAAAGGAATTTAAACAAATTATCAATGAATTCCCTAAGAAAAGTCTACAAGAACAGATGGATTTAGAAATGAATTTTACTAAACATTTAAAGAACAATTAATTATAATACTATGTAAATTATTTGGAAATATAGGCAAAGAAGGAATCCTGCCAAATTCCTTCGATGACATAGATATTGTACTGATACATAAATTAGGAAGAGCCAAAACAGAGAAAGAAAATTAAAGACCAATCTCCCTATTGAATATTGATGCAAAGACTTTAAATAAAATTTTAGCAATGAGATTACAAATTCTCAGCAAATTAATACACTGTGACCTAGTAACATTTATACCAGGAATTGAGAACTCGTTCAGTATAAGGAAACTATTGTCAGAATTGACAGTATCAATAATAAAATTAACAAATCATATGATAATCTGAATAGATGCAGAAAAACCTTTTCATGAAATATAGTATCCATTCCAATAAAAATACTAGAGACCATAGGAATAATTAATGGCATTTTACATAAAATAATAAACATCTATCTAAAACTATCAGCAAGCATTATTTGTAATGGGGAGAAACTAGAAACAATCCTAATGTTATTGGGGGGAAAAGGAGGGCCATAATTACCATTATCATTCAATATGATAAGAAATGTTGTCTGTAGTAATAAGAGAGGGAAAGGAAATTAAAATAAATAGAATAGGCAATGAAGAGATAAAACTGTCACTCTTTGCAGATGCTATAATGGTATACTTAGAGAATTCTAGAAAATCAACTAAAAATCTACCTGAAAAAATGAAGTTTTAGCAAAGTTGCAGGATATAAAATAAACTCCCACAATTCATGAATCTTTCTGTATGTTTCAAAGAAAAGCTCAGCATCAAGAGATAGAAAGAGAAATTCCATTTAAAATAACTAGACAAAGTAAAATATTTGGGTGTCTAATTGCCAAGAGAAACCCCAGAACTATATGAACACAAATACAAAACACTTTTCGTAGAAATAATGTCAGATCTAAACAATTGGATAAATATGTATTGCTCATGGGTAGACTGAGTTAACAAAATAAAAAGAATGAAAGTCATTCCTCAATTGATAAATGTTCAAAAGATATGAAAATTTTTCAAATGAAAAAACTAAAGCAAAATTAATAGTCAGATGAAAAAATGCTCTAAATTAATATTGACTAGAGAAAGGCAAATTAAAACAACTCTGATGTATTACTTCATATCTTTTAGACTGGCTAAAATGAGAGTTGTAGAAGTGAGAAAAATAGGTCATTAATGCCCTGATGATGGAGTTGTGAAATGATTTATTTATTTATTTGTCAATAGACTATGCCAGAAAAATAAGATAGATAACTTTTCTCCAGGCAGAAAGTTGCAATAAGAACATTTCTATGCAATATTACTAATTACTTTTAAAAATACATTTCCTATTTTGTTATGAACTTAACAATGATCAACAAACACAAACTACAAACTATCAATACACAATGAACACAAAAATAATGTATAAGAAATTGTGGATTACCATGGGTTTTTTGTTTATGTGAAACAATAATATAATAACAAAGCATATATATTTATATAGTCTTATTTTGGTTGTTGCTGCTTGCTTTCTTGTAAAGTTTTTAGAAATGCTTTATTGTTACTTTTTTAATGGTGGGGGGATGACAACAATGTGCACTAATTCATATCCCACTATTAACTCTTATATCAGAATAACAGAGATGAAGGAAAACTGCCTTTTACCTTCTCATTAAAAGCAATATGTATTTATAAGAATGAATGTGGAAAAACAGGATGCACATAAGCTGGGCCCAAAATTTAAAAAAAATAGGTAAATCTTTTTTTTAAATTTTTTTTATTTTTATTTTTTTATTTTATTTGCATAACATATGTGTGGGTAATTCTCCAACATTAACTCTTACATAGCTTTCTGTTTCAAATTTTCCCCCCAACTCCCCACCCCTCCCCTAGATGGCAGAATATCCACTACATGTTAATTATGTTAAAATATTGGCAAATCAAATATATGTATACATATTTCCAAACTTATCATTTTTGTGCAAGAAAAATCTTATCATATAAAGGAAACACAATGTAAGCAAACATCAATCAAGGAGTATGAGAATGTTATGTTGTGGTCCACATTTCACATCCCTCTCAATGGGTGTATATGGCTTTCTTCAGTGAACAATTGGAGGTGGTTTGAAACATTTCATTGTTGAAGAGAGCCATGTCCATCAGAATTGATCATCATATAGTACTGTTGTTGCCATGTATAATGATCTCCTGGTTCTGCTCATTTCACTCAGCATTAGTTCATGCAAGTCTCTCCAAGCCTCTCTGAAATCGTCTTGCTGGTCATATCTTACACAACAATAATATTCCATAATATTCATATACCATAATTTATTCAGCCATTCTCCAATTGAAGGACATCTATTAAATTTCCAGTTTCTAGCCACTACAAAAAGGGCTGCCACAAACATTCTTGCACGTGTGGGGCGCTTTCCTTCCTTTATAATTTCTTTGGGATATAAGCCCAATAGAAATGCTGCTGGGTCAAAGGGTATGCACAATTTGATAACTTTGTGAGCACAGCTCCAAATTGCTTTCCAGAATGGCTGTATCCGTTCACAGCTCCACCAACAATGCATCAGTATCCCAGCCCTCCCACATCCCCTCCAACATTCATCATTAACTTTTCCTGTCATTTTAGCCAATCTGACAGGTGTGTAGTGGTACCTCAGGGTTGTCTTGATTTGCATTTCTCTGATCAATAGTGATTTGGAGCACCTCTTCATATGATTATAAATAGTTTTAATTTCATCCTCTGAAAATTGTCTGTTCATATCCTTTGACCATTTACTGATTGGAGAAGGGCTTGAATTCTTATAAATATGAGACAATTCTCTATATATTTTAGAGATGAGACCTTTATCAGAACCCTTAAATGTAAAGATGATTTCCCAATTTATTGCTTCCCTCCTAATCTTGTCTGCATTGGTTTTGTTTGTACAAAAACTTTTTAACTTAATATAGTCAAAGTT
>JAJPUD010025830.1:2938-17149 GCA_023553655.1 Myrmecobius fasciatus
AAAGAAAGAAAGAAAGAAAGAAAGAAAGAAAGAAAGAAAGAAAGAAAGAAAACAAGAAGGCTGTCCGCCATTTGTGCACCACTTACAATGCTGAAAATACACCCTCTTTTCTGATACCCCTGTCAGTACTGAAACTGTCCCCCACTGTGAAGTAATTAGGAGGGTTTTAACTTCTATCCCTCTATCACCCACATCAATTTTGAAGAGCTCAACGCAGATCTCTTCTGTGGCATGCCAACCCCTGTGAAAAAGGCCCTAAGATGCCAGGCTGGATATATCAAAGATTCATGACTGTCTTGGTGGGTAGCTCCACTCAGATCCTCCAAACCCAGAAGCTTCTGTAGGACTTCTTTTATGGCAAGGAGCCCTACAAGAGTATAAGCCCTGATGAGGCTGTTGCCTGTTACATCTATCCCAGATTCCATCTTGTCTGGCAATAAATCCGAGAATATGCAGGACTTGTTGCTGTCCTTGGAACTGAAACTGCTGCCTGCATCATAACAGTTGTTTTTTGTTTTGTTTTTTTTCAATTAAAGCTTTTTATTTATAAAACATATGCATGGGTAATTTTTTAATATTGACCCTTACAAAGCCTTCTATTCCAAATTATTGCCTCCTTCCCCCGACCCCCTTTTCTAGATGGCAGGTAGTCCAATACATGTTAAATATGTTAAAATATATGTTAAATCCAGTATATGTACACATATTTATACAATTATTTTGCTGCACAAGAAAAATTGGATCAAGAAAGAAAAAAAACTGAGAAAGAAAACAAAATGCAAGCAAACAACAACAGAGAGAGTGAAAATGTTATGTTGTGCCTCACACTCAATTCCCTCAAGCCTCTCTCTGAGTGTAGATGGCTCTCTTTATCACTGAACAACTGGAACTGGTTTGAATCACCTCACTGTTGAAGAGAACCATGTCCATCAGAATTGATCATCATATAGTCTTGTTGCCGTGTACAATGATCTCCTGGTTCTGCTCATTTCGCTCAGCATCAGTTCATGCAAGTCTCTCCAGGCCTCTCTGAAATCATCCTGCTGGTTGTTTCTTACAGAACAATAATATTCCATAACATTCATATACCATAATTTATTCAGCCACTCTCCAATTGATGGGCATCCATTCAGTTTCCAGTTCCTAGCCCTACAAAAAGGGCTGCCACAAACATTCTTGTACATGTGGGGCCCTTTCCTTCCTTTAAGATCTCTTTGGGATATAAGCCCAATAGAAACACTTCTGGGTCAAAGGGTATGCACAGTTTGATAACTTTTTGAGCACAGTTCCAAACTGCTCTCCAGAATGGTTGGATCCGTTCACAGTTCCACCAACAATGTATCAGTGTCCCAGTTTTCCCACATTCCTTCCAAAATTCATCATTATCTTTTCCTGTCATTTTAGCCAATCTGACAGGTGTGTAGTGTGGTATCTCTGAGTTGTCTTAATTTGCATTTCTCTGATCAATAGTGATTTGGAGGGGCAGCTAGGTGACTCAGTGGATAAAACACTAGCCTTGAAGTCAGGAGAACCTGAGTTCAAATCTGGTCTCAGACACTTAACACTTCCTAGCTGTGTGATCCTAGGCAAGTCACTTAACCCCAAATGCCTTAGCAAAAAGCAAAATAAATAAATAAATAAATAAATAAACAGTGATTTAGAGCACCTATTCATGTGACTACAAATAGTTTCAATTTCTTCATCTGAAAATTGTCTATTCATATCCTTTTGACCACTTATTAATTGGAGAATGGCTTGAATTCTTATAAATTTGAGTCAATTCTCTATATATTTTAGAAACGAAGCCTTTATTAGAACCTTTGAATGTAAAAATGTTTTCCCAGTATATTGCTTCCCTTCCTCCTCCACAGATAAATTATCCTATATTGTTCTAATTTGCTTATAATATCATTCTTTATGTCTAGGAGCACTGACAGAAAGAACTGGAGAAGATTTGCCACACCTTCATTAAGCTACACAAGAGCTCAAGAAGTCATGTCAGGAGGCAGACGGGGGGAGGGGAGGGGGTGTCCAAGGGTAGAGCAGCCCATCTGCAGGTGCTTCTTCCAGACCCACCACTGAAGAGGTTGACTAAATGTATCAGAATAAAGAATATTTCACGCAGCTTTCCAAAAATTGAGAGACCTAAATTTTTATGTAAGACAGCAGTTTAAAAGTAAGATTTTAAGCTACTGTGTAAATCTGGGCAAATAACTGAATATATACAGAGGGAAAAAAATGAATATCGTACTTTATCAATACTGTAAACAAATGGAAATGCAAATCTTGTCCTACAGAATAAAATATATTTAAAATTGGCCCCACAAAAAAGTCAACTATCTCCTAATCTTACAAATGTACAAAATTAAAATGTAATATAAAAAAGCCAGACCAGTAATTAAGAATTCTAGTTCTAAATTATGTTCAAATTGTCAGAAAATCATGTACAAATCCCTAAAACTACTCCCTTATTTTACTAAAAGAAAACAATCACATAAAAAGTGGCTATTTCTGATAAATTGAGTTTACTTAAAATAATCTGCTTGCTTAGCTTCTATGCCTAAAGCTTAAAATTAAATGTTTGCCCACCAAAATAAACAGCTTAAGTTTCTCACCTGTAACCCAGGAATAAACCGACTGTCCTTTTCAACCACAAGAAGATCAGCTACTTGAGCATTAAGAATGGATCTGGTAATGCCACCTGGCCCAGGGCCTACTTCATAAACATGAGCATTTTTCAGATTGCCAGTCTTTCGTACAATCTTATCTAGAAAAAAAAAAAAAAGTAAAATATATGCATGTATTTATATATCTTATAAAATGCTAATCTTGGAAGTGAATTTATAAGTGAAAATGAGTATGCAAATATCCATCAATCATTTTCACATGAATAATGACTAGCATTTCTAAAGCATTTTAGTTTGCAAAAAATTTTATATTTTTTTGAATTTTACATTACTCATAATACACATAATACACATAACAGTGTGAGGCAGGTGTCATTATTACCGCTCCGATTTTACACATAAGTAAACTGAGGGGGCAGCTAGATGGCATAGTGGATAGAGCACCAGCCCTGAAGTCAGGAGGACCTGAGTTCAAATCTGGTCTCAGACACTTAATATTCCCTAGCTGTGTGACCTTGGGCAAGTCACTTAACCCCAAATGCCTCAGGAAAAAGCAAAAAAAGAAAAAAATAATAAGTAAACTGAGACTAAGAAAGGTTAAATAATTTGCCCACTGTCATACAGCTGGTAAGCATTTGGATAATACTCAAACTCAGTTCTTTCTGACTCCAGGTCTAGCATTATATCCACTATTCCATCTATTTGATAATTTTAAAATAAATACCTGTAGTAAACAATATATAATGAGCATACAGTATTTATCTATAATTGCTGTTTAGTTATAACAATCCTTTAAAAACCTGTAATAAATGTAACTGTAATGGTTGAAAAGTTTTGGATTTGGGGACTGTTCCTTTTCTTTCTTTGTTCATTAATTTAAAAAAGAACAACAACAATAAAAAAAGGCAGCAGGCTCTAAAAATATACAGATACGCGCTGTTTCTCTCTGTCAATCAATGGTCAATGATCATTTGCATTAGCTAATCCTCAATATTTTCCATAGAGATGGAGAATCAGAAAAGCCTAGGTAAGCATACATTCCTCCCTAAAAAACCCTTGGCTATATCTTATGTCACTGAGCTGTCATGGAGGGAAGTTACAAAGGATCCTGGACAAGTGAGAGAGAGTTAGTGATGCTGAGTTTAGGAGCAGCTTCACCACAGGACTGTTGTTGATCTGTTTCTTCCATCCTCTATCCAACCAGCAGCAGCCTGAAAACAAATGCATCAGAGGTTTAATGAACACCACAGTTGTATCCTTTCCTTTCTCTGTTTTGCAGGTGAGATGACAAAAGTCTGGCAGTACTTTCTGCCTGTATATGAATGGGAAGAGTGATTTGCAAACTTCTCTAGATCTAGCCTTTCCTTGTTTTCTTCTATTCTAAAGGTATCTTTTAAGCCAGGAATAGTCTAGTAAGGTAGAAGGTGAGGTGAGGTGGGAAGGAGTGATTTCAGGGGTCTCTTAAGCCAGTCTTTTTAAATTCAAATAGAAATGGATCTCTGCAGAGTGAATTATAAGAAAAACACAAATTAATATTGTGTTATGTTATATTTTTATTCATTCTATGAAACATTTCTCAATTCCATTTTAATATGGTTTAGACCATATTTGGGAATTTTTCCTTCTTTCAATGAGTTTGGCAACTTTGTCTTAAGCTATCCCTTGTTTGAATTAAAATGTATTAAAAACAAAAGCCTACTACTTTAAGCAGTTATCTATAAATCTGATTCTTTTATGAAATCTTTTATAAATCCAAAAGCTTCAAAAGACTGATCAGAAAAGCAATTTATATTAATAAGTATACCATTATACTATAAGATTATACTACATAGTATAAGTATATAAGCCCATACTATAAGATACTAATAGAATTTGAGAATTGGTAGGTACTTCAGCAGCAATCTAATAAACCATATCTAAAGGAAATCTCAACTAAAATATCCAATAAGTGGTCATTTAACTTCTGTTTGAAGATGCCTAGGAGGAGAAAATCAGTACCTCTCAGAACAACCTGCTTTATTTTAGAAAGGGCTATTAAGAAGTTTTCATAACATATAGCCTAACTTTGCCTTTAAGCCTGGAGTCAGGAAGACCTGAATCCAAACGTGGCTTTGAATACTTACTAGCTGTGCGAACTTGGGCAAGTCAATGAACTTTAACTGTTAAAAAAAAAATTATATATATATATGATATAATCTCAGAACTGTACCACATCAATAGCATCTATTTGTCAGGGTTATTGGGAGAATCAAATAAAATATTTGTTGAAGCATTTAACACATTGCCTGGCACATAGTAGTTGTATTAATAAATGCTTATTCCCTTCCCCTTCATTCCCTAACCTTGATTCTCAGGAGGTAACCTCAACTTCCAATCCCAAAAACATCTGGACAGTTTAACATTAATTCCCTCCATGCTTCAAAACTTTCTCAATTCTGTCTTTTCCTTCCTTGTTCTCTCATGCATCAAGAAGAAACGGTCTTTTTTGCCCAGATTAATTCCCTTCACTTGTGTCCTTTTTGTTTCCTCTATCAATCATTTGCCCTGTCTCTTCTATCTTCATTTCTCTACTTCCTTCCCCTACAACTATAAATTAGACCAGGTTTTCTTTTATACTTAACTGAGGGGGGAGAAGGGAGGCAAGAAAGAGGGAGGCAAGGGGTGTGTGTGTGTGCAGTTTCCTTTTTCTTATCCCTCAGGCCACTATGTTCTCTTGCCAAATTCTTCCCTACTTCCAATTCTCTCACTGTCAAATGACTTTTCAAATTCTTTGGAACAGTTTTTATCTTCACCAATAAATGTAAATTATTAATGACCAAGTTATCAACTCCAAGGGCCTTTTTCCAAGGCAGTGGGGGGGAGAAAAGGGGGGAGGGAGATCTGTCTTGACTTTTATCTGTTAGGATTTTGAGAAATTAGAAATGTAAGTAAAACATATTAAATACATTTTTAAAAACCTTGGCATTTTCTTTACAGATGATAACACAATAAAAATTGCAATTTATGAAAAAGAAGCAGGACTAACTAAAAGGAGACATAATCACATCCTCAAGGAGTGGGTTGAAAAGCAAATCACAAAAACAACTACTAGAAAGAGAATAACTCTAAGATAACATGAAAAATTTGTATAGGCCAGGCTCAACAGCTGGGGTTCCTGACTCCCTGTGGAATGCTCCATCCACTGCCTGAACTGATCTGAACTGAATGTAATAGAACACGATCAGTGATCAAAACGCAGAAATGGGTTTGACTTTTATGTAGGATAGGTGGATGGCACAGTCAGACGACTTTTTATGAATTCAATCCAGTCCTAGACACTTTCTAGCTATGTGACCCTGGACAAGTCACTTAACCCTGCTTGCCTTAGTTCCTCATCTGTAAAATGAAATGGAGAAGGAAATGGCAAACTACTCCAGTATCTTCCACAAGACTAACACAACTGAACAACAAAGAAATTATTTAATCCATATGGCGATTTTCTACAATATGGCACCTGGATGGAAGTTCAAACTTGCAAGATAGAAACAAAATGCCTATGTGGCACAGAAATACATCCAATTCAATAAACATATATAAGCACCTACTATGTGCCAGCCAGTGTACTTATGGGCCTGGGAATAGCAAGAGACAAGACAGTCCTCGTTTTTACATGTAATTAGGGGGAAATAAAATACTTATTAAAAAGGACAGTCCTCATAAAGTTTAAATTCTTAGGCTTACCACAACTTTCTTTCCCTATAGCTTCCCCCGTTCCCTGCCACAGAGCTTAGTAGTGCTAGACACAGAGTGGTCTTTTATTTAAGCTTATTAAATGAATGCAGAACCTCAAACCAAAGCATTTGCAAAAAATTTCTGTGGGTCACACTTTAAAAACTCATAAGACTTTTTTTTAGGTAAAGTGCAGTTCTGAAAACATTTAAATTCATATATATTGTTAGGTCAATACTGCACACGGACTAGAAATAGATACAGATTGACAGGAGCCACAGCCTCCCCCTGTGGAAGGCGCAGACTGGAGAGCACATACACGCCACCAGATTGCGCGTACACGCCTCGGAGATGCACGCGCACGCCTTCAGACGCACGGCATCACCGGCTCTTTCCTGTACCATTGGAAACACGGGGAGGAAACCTCGGGAGCGTCAGGACTTTATCCACCTGTCAGTCTCAAGTCCAGGAGGAAGTTCTGGGACAGCTGTTTCTGCGCTCGGAGTCCGAAAAGTTTAATGATCTCCCCGATCGTGGGCAATGGCGGGAGGCGGAAACCAGCAAGCTTTGCGGGGGCACCCATGAGTCTGGCGCAAATTACTCCTCACATGGGCCTGGGCAAAGGACCCGTCCTCTCGGATGCAGTCTCCAATTGGATCCTGCCGCCGGAAGTTACCAAAAACCGGGACAGGAAAGCCCGCCTCCTGACGTAAACGTTACCACGTGATGCCAAGTTCCCAGAGATTGCCCTCTCCCCGATCCTTTGGGAATCCCGTAGCAGCACCCGCTTGCGACTGCTTCTGCTATCTGCTTTCCGCTGCTTCCTCCACAGTATCCTATCATCTTCTCTTTGAATAAATCGGCCCTGCTACCAGGGCTCCAAGAAGATAGCAATTTATGAAGAACATTTTTCAATATTTGTGTACGCCGCCTACCGTGTGCGAGCACTTAACGAGCACCTGTCATGTGCCAGCCTCTGTTTTTAAACAGCATAATAGATGTAGTGTTGTTTGAAGACTAAATCACAGGGAAGCAAAACAGAGCTCCAGCTGAAAGGTTGTTATTAACAAGCATTCCTTTCAGCTAAAATCACTTTTCCTAAGTATCAGAGAGACTTCCTGGACAAAGTGGCAATTGAATTAAGGTTAACAGGGAATAGATTGCTCTGTAGGGAAAGGTGGAAAAAGTGCCGTAAGCATAAGCAACCACCTCAGCAAAGACGAAGTGTAAGGTGAGAGAATGAAAATGAGCCTAGTTTGTATGGAGGAGAGTCTTAAGATAATACTGAAAATAACATCAAAGTGTGGAAGATGAAAATTAAAACTAATTCAAGTAGCCAAAAGTAATTTTTTGAAATACAATTCATCTTATCTCATTTGTAAAGTCATGCTTCTCCACTCTTTGATTCAGCCACAAACCATCACATTTGCACATTTAAAATTCTTTTTCCGGGAATTGCACCTCTAAACCCAGAACTTTGAAATTTCAGTCTGCTAGTCACAACCTCTAGTCTTACCTTTCTTATTTCTTCATTCACATTGAACCAAATCTTAGCTCTTATTTGTGACCTTTGGTCTCTTGATTCTTACCCTTTTAAGTGTATTGACTTCATTTTGCCTTTTCATACCTCCTTTTCCAGTTCTAACTCCATGGATTTCTATGTAAATGCTGCCATTATGACTACCTTAGAATTCTTTTCCCACTGAACTTCTCAAACCACACTTTTTGAATTCTCATCCCTGGAATAACTTCTATTATGTAGTTTGTCCACTATTGCTCTAGAACTGCTAAATGCCCCTATAAACTACAAAACTATATATTTATTCATATATGTGTTTCCTTCATGACTTCTTGTGCATATCCTTAGTATTGACATTTCTTTCTTGCTAACTTCATAAAAAATCAGTACTGATTTTTTTACTGATTACATCATTATATGTCTCCTACCATTTAATTAGACCCACAGGTACATGTCCAAGAAAGATCCTTTTTACCACTCCTCTCCTCATATTCTTGTATTACCCACATTTTCTCTGCCAATTCATCATCATAAAACTGCTAGAATTATATTTCTTTTAGTACATATCATATCTCTCTTTGAAAATTTGAACCTAAGAAAGGGACCCTTTTCTGTAGTGGCAAGAACCTAGAAACTGAGTAGATGCCTGTCAATTGGAGAATGGCTGAATAAGTCATGGTATATGAATGTTATGAAATATTGTTGTTTTGTAAGAAACGATCAGCAGGGTGATTTCAGAAAGGCCTGGAGAGACTTACATGAACTGATACTGAATGAAGTGAGTAGAACCAGGAGATCATTGTACATGGAAACAAGATTATATGATCAATTCTGATAGAAGTGGCTCTTTTCAACAATGAGATGATTCAGACAGTTCAATGATCTTGTGATGCAGAGAGCCATCTACATCCAGAGAGAGGACTGTGGGAACTGAGTGTGGATCATACGGTATTTTCACTCTTTTTGTTGTTGTTGGCTTGCATTTTGTTTTCTTTCACATTTTTCTCCTTCTTGACCTGATTTTTTTCTTGTGCAGCATGATAATTGTGGAAGTTATGTATATAAGAAATGCACATGTTTAACACATATTGGATTACTAGGGGAGGGAATGGGGAAAGGGAGGGAAAATTTTTGGAACACAAAGTTTTGCAAGGTTGAATGTTGAAAATTATGCATGTGTTTTGAAAACAAAAAACTAATAATTAAAAAAAGAAAATTTGAACCTAAGTATCTTGTGTGTATGTGGTGATGTGTTATCCCTTCACCAGACTGTAAGCATCTTTATTTATTTATTTATTTTATTAAAGCTTTTTATTTGCAAAACATATGTATGGGTAATTCTTCAACACTGACCCTTACAAAGCTTTCTGTTACAAATTAGTCCCCACCCCTCCCCTAGATGGCAGGATATCCACTATATATTAATTACGTTAAAATACTTGACAAATTGAATATATGTATACATATTTCCACACTTATCTTGTGCAAGAAAAATCATATCTACAAGAAAAAAAATCTGAGAAAGGAAACACAATGTAAGCAAATATCAATAGAGACATGAAAATGTTATTTTGTGGTCTACCTTTCATATCCCTCTCTCTGGGTGTTTATGGCTTTCTTCACTGAACAATTGGAACTGGTTTGAAACATTTCATTGTTTAAGAGAGCCATGTCCATCAGAATTGATCATCATATAGTCTTTTTTTTCTTTTTTTTTTATTAAACCTTTTTATTTGGTTTTTTAAAATTTATTTATTAATACTTTTTATTTGCAAAACATATGTATGGGTAATTCCTCAACATTAACCCTTACAAAGCTTTCTGTTACAAATTTTTCCCCCCTACTCCCCACCCCTCCCCTAGATGGCAGGATATCCACTACATGATAATTATGTTAGAATACTTAAGAAATCAAGTATACGTATAGTTATTGCCACACATCATTTTTTTAGTGAGTACTTATCCCAAAAGCTGGCGTCTTTGGGTTTATCGAACACTAAATTGCTAACATTATTACCTAGCTTGTCCTGATATCCTATCCTATGCCACTGATCGACTGCTCTATTTCTCAGCCAGTACCAAATGGTTTTGATGACCGCTGCTTTATAATATAGTTTTATATCTGGCACAGCAAGGCCACCTTCATCTGTTTTTTTTTTCATTAATTCCTTTGAAATTCTTGACCTTTTGTTCTTCCAAATGAACTTTGCTACTATTTTTTCTAGATCTGTAAAATAATTTCTTGGGAGTTTGGTATGGCACTAAATAAGTAAATTAGTTTGGGTAGTATTGTCATTTTTATTATATTCACTCGGCCTACCCATGAGCACTTAATGTTTTTCCAGTTGACTAGGTCTGATTTTATTTGTGTGGAAAGTGTTTTGTAGTTTAGTTCATATAGTTTCTGACATTTTCTTGGCAGATAGATTCCCAAATATTTTATGCTATCATCCGTGATTCTGAATGGAATTTCTTTTTCTATCTCTTGCTGCTGAACTTTGTTGGTAATATATAAAAAGGCTGGATCATCATATAGTCTTGCTGTTGGCATGTATAATGATCTCCTTGTTCTGTAAGCGTCTTAAAAGTAGGAAAAATGCTCAATTTACATTTTATTATCTCCTTTACTCCTGTACCTAATAGTTTTCTGCACCCCAATGCCACTTAATAAATGCTGTATTAAAATATAAATGCTGGTAACTGGCTTTATGAGATCTTGGGCAAGTCAGCCTCTCTATGCCTTTGTTTCTATTGTTTGTCTTTCCTTCTCCAAGATGACCATGACTTCAGGAAAATGATGCCACGCCATGCAAGTGAATTGGATTTGGTGAGGGAAGGCTGTGTTTATGACTTACCAATGTCACTTTCTCCTCTAGAACCATCTGGGTCCAGTGGCCAGATACAGATCAGGACGACTGGAGATGACTCTTCTTTGTTTCTGTTTTCTTTTTTGTTTTCTTCAATAAAGGGATTTGCCAAATGATCTCTAAGGTTAAATTGAATTTTGAACTCTTTTTTTCTTTTTTTTAATTATTAATACTTTTTATTTGCAAAACATATGTATGGGTAATTCCTCAACATTAACCCTTACAAAGCTTTCTGTTACAAATTTTCCCCCCCTACTCCCCACCCCTCCCCTAGATGGCAGGGTATCCACTACATGATAATTATGTTAGAATACTTAAGAAATCGAGAATACGTATAATTATTGCCACACATCATTTTTTGTGCAGGAGAAATCTTATCTACAAGAAAGAATAATCCAATAAAGGAAATACAATGCAAGCAAACCTCAATAGAGAACATGAAAATGTTATGTTGTGGTCCACATTTCACCTCCCTCTCTCTGGGTGTTTATGGCTCTCTTCACCGAACAATTGGAACTGGTTTGAAGCATTTCATTGTTGAAGAGAGTCATGTCCATTAGAACTGATCATCATATAGTATTGTTGTTGCCGTGAATAATGATCTCCTGGTTCTGCTCACTTCACTGAGCATCAGTTCATGCAAGTCTCTCCAGGCCTCTCTGAAATCTTCCTGCTGGTCGTTTCTTACAGAGCAATAATATTCCATAACATTCATATACCATAATTTATTCAGCCACTCTCCAATTGATGGGCATCCATTCAGTTTCCAGTTTCTAGCCACTACAAAAAGAGCTGCCACAAACATTCTTGCACATGTGGGTCCCTTTTCCTCCTCTAAGATCTCTTTGGGATGTAAGCCCAATAGAAACACTGCTGGGTCAAAGGTTATGCATAGTTTGATAACTTTTTGAGCATAGCTCCAAATTGCTCTCTAGAATGGTTGGATCCGTTCACAGTTCCACCAACAATGCATCATTGTCCCAGTCTTCCCACATCCTCTCCAACACCTGTCGTTATCCTTTCCTGTCATTTTAGCCAATCTGACAGGTGTGTAGTGGTACCTCAGAGTTGTCTTAATTTGCATTTCTCTGATCAATAGTGATTTGGAGCACCTTTTCATATGATTATAAATAGTTTTAATTTCATCATCTGAAAATTGTCTGTCCATATCCTTTGATCATTTATCAATCAGAGAATGGCTTGAATTCTTATAAATATGAGACAATTCTCTATATATCTTAGAGATGAGACTTTTATCAGAACCCTTAAATGTAAAGATGATTTCCCAATTTGATGCTTCCCTCCTAATCTTGTCTGCATTAGTTTTGTTTGTACAGAAACTTTTTAACTTAATATAATCAAAATTATCTATCTGGTGTTCAATTAAGAGTTCCAGATCTTCTTTGGACATAAATTTATTCCATCTCCACATGTCTGAGAGGTAAACTATACTACATTCCTCTAATTTGCTTACAATATCACTCTTTATATCTAGATCATGAACCCATGTAGATCTTATCTTGGTGTGTGGTGTTAGGTGTGGGTCCAGCCTTAATTTCTTCCACACTCGTTTCCAATTTTCCCAGAAGTTTTTGCCGAATAGTGAGTACTTATCCCAAAAGCTGGGGTCTTTGGGTTTATCAAACACTAGAATTTTGAACTCTTTTAAGAAAGGCAATTAAAGTGGCTTCCAGGAAAACTGTTTTGAATACCATTAGGCACTTTTGACAACAAAGTCATGTGCTTTTCAATATGGGATAAAAGGTGGTGCTCAAACCACATCTTAAAGAAAAGATATCCTCAAAGGTCCAGGTGAAGAACAAGTGAGTTCCACATAGAAAGGACTAATAGTGCAAAAGCATAGAAGCAGGAGATGAAGTGCCTGGTGGGAGGAGTAAAGAGAAAGCCTGTTTAGCTGAACCAGGGCTTTTTCAGCTTTTTCTGGTTTTTCACTGGAAAAACTTTTATTCAATCCTGTCTCCTATCTGAGCCAAGGTATTTCTGGCAGCATTCATACATACACAGTTCAGAGTACACATGTATTCAGAACCAAGGCTGCAGTTAAGTTGCATGATGTAATATGTACTACCAGAAATACCTCAAATTCATTATGCATTTGATTTTAAATTAATTTTTAGTCATTAAATTCAGAAACCTTTTATCACTGCCAAATTTTTCATGACTCCCTCGTTCAGTGACTTGACCCCATTTGGGGCTGTGATCTACAGTTTAGAAAGCTTTTAGCTAGACCACAAAAAATGCTAGAAGCGGCAGCTAGGTGACACATATAGCACTGGGCCTGGAGTCAGGGAAACCTGAATTTAAATCCAACTCAGACACTTACTAGCTGTGTGACTTTGAGAGAGATACTGAAGCATGAAACTGAAACCATCTTTTTCTTCAATTGTAAGAGTTGCAAATGTGGGAAACTGGAAAAATGGTAAGAATTTCCAAAGAGGAAAATTTGGAAGAGGACTGAGTTTTGTGGGAAGAAAATCAATGAGCTGTTTTGGACATGTTGAATTTGAGGCATAAGTATAACATCCAGTTTGAAATTTCAGTTCCGTAGTTGGTAATTTGGTACTGAAACTCAGGAGAGAGATTTGGGAAGGTATGAATAAATTTATTTGTGCAAATTTCAGTGATATATATCTAGATATCCTTTTGTTTGCATAATAATTGATAATATTTTATTTCAAGTAAAATGAAGAACCATGTTTCTATTATTTTTTTTCATCATATTCAAGGATTATAGATTTAGACCTGGAAAGTCTAAAGAAACTATGAAACAGAGCATTTTAGGGACTCGGAGCTGGAAGCTAGAAATAATACCAATGGTAACTCTCACTGGAAATAGTAAAAGTAATGTCCTTCACTTGCCCTTCTTTTTTGTTATTCAATTATTTCAGTCCTTTCCGATTCCTTATGACCCCATTTTGGGAATTTGCTGGCAAAGGCACTGGAGTGGTTTGCCAATTCCTTCTCCAGCTCATTTTACAGTTGAGGAAACTGTGGCAAACAGGGTTAAATGACTTGCCCAGGATCACACAGCTAGTCAGTGTCTGAGATCAGTTTGAACTAGGGAAGAAGAGTCTTCCTCATTGCAGGCCTGGCACTCTGTGCACTATGGTGCCACCTAGCTGCCCAATTTAGTACTTAGAATGTCCTTAATGAAATTTACAAGTTTCTTGAAGGTCTGAAGTTTGGAGCAGTGCTGGCCCTATATGTCCAGTATTTGACACTTTGGAAAATTTTAGGTATTCAATAAATGCTTGTTGATTGGTTAATCTAGTCCGACTTTCCCTTTTTACAATTGAGGAAATTTAGAGAAATTAAACCTAGATAAATTAATTGCAATGTCAGGGAATAGAAGAGAAAGGAAACTAAAGTGGTTAAACTCCATCCTCTGTAGTTGTTGACTGCCCAGAATTCAAACGAGCTTCCAAAAGTGATTGCAAGAACATTAGAAATTAGCTTTATCTTTTTTTTT
>JAJPUD010025831.1:0-16122 GCA_023553655.1 Myrmecobius fasciatus
TCAGAGATCCCAAGGCTTTCAGTTCCACATTCTTTCCACCATTCCACTACTTTAAATGATTCCAGTCCCAGGAATTGGGGGAAAGGTGGCCAGGCAGCATTTGCTGGGTTCCCTTAATCCTGCTCTTGCCTCTCTGGGGTGACCTTAGGTCCAGGCATTTCAGGGTCCCAGATTCATCCACCCAAGCAATTGAGACCCACCTCCAACCCTGCCTTGGAAGGAGGTCAGAGCTGCTTTTAGAGAGGGTGCTAATCACTAGCACTGACTGCTTTCCCTAGCAAGAGCCTCATCCAGTCAGTCTGGACCAAAGGAAGCTTGAGTTTCCTCTCACCCAGTCTACACTGAAGCCCCAAGGACAAGGAGAAGTCCTTGAGCCCAGAAAGCCAGCACCTGTCTTTTAGGGGATGAGCCATGGTCCCTAAGGAGCCCCCAGAAGCAGCTGTAAAAACAAGGCCTGGGATATTTTCAGGAACACAGAGAGCAGCCAAAACACAGGATGCTGAGCTAAGAAATGCAGGCTGGGAGGTACAGAGGTTAGTGCAGGGATCAGTCCGGATCAGGGAATAAAAGGGGAATCTGGGCAGGCTGAAAATAAGATTGACCACAAAGAAAGGAAATAGGCAAGAGCTAGATTGGGTTCATGAGCCTCCACCCTCCTCACACAGCCTCCATCTCTCTCATCTCTCATTGAGCCCTACCCCATCTCTCACTGTGATCTCTCCCCATGATGGGCTACATCTCTTCCCTTAACTCCTATCACTTCATTGAACTCTTCATCCTCTCATTGAACCCCTTCTTCCTCCCTCAAGGAACATTGACCCTTTTACTGAGTCTCTACCCCCCTCACGAAGTCTTCCATTCTCTTTTGCTAGGCCCTCCAATCAATCCATCAAGCAATCAATGGGTAGCCAATAGTAGCTACCCATTATGAGCCAAGAACTGACTAGATTACCATTTTACTCATTGAACTCCCATCCCATCCCCTCACTGAGCCCTATTACCACTTCCTGAGCCCCTAACTGCTTCACTGAATCCCTCTACCCTCACTGAACTCCTGCCTTCTCATTAAGAACTCATCCCTTTCCTGAGGAGGATTAAATTAAATTAAATTAAATCCTGCCTCAAATGCTTATTAGGTGTGTGTGATAGGTTACTTAATCTCTTTCAACCTCAGTTTTCTTATCTGTGAAATGGTGATAATGACAGTATCCACCTCACAGAATTGTTGTAAGGATAAAATGAGAAAATATTTGGAATGTACTTTGTAAATCTATATACAAATATACAAATGCTAGCTATTATTATTTACAAAACGAGGGAATTGCACTCCACAATCTCTAAGGTCCATTTCTGCTTTAAAATCTAGGATGGCATTATCCCTGACTGAGCCTCCAGTCTCCTCTAACTACATTCTCACTAAGCCCTCATCTCTCTCCAATTCTCCCATTTGCTCCATGATCCCTATTTCTGACCCATCATATCCCACAATGGTCCTCATAATTCCTCCATGATCACTTTACTGTGGCCCTCTCTCCTCCCTGAGCCCCCATCATTGTGCCACCATCCCTTTACTGAATCCCCTTCCCACTCACTGATTCTCCTTCCTATTCACTGAGCTTCCACCCCCTAGCACTGGAATCACATGAAAAATCTTACAGCACAGATGTCCTCCCTCACTTTGAGAGAAGCCCTCAGCCCTCCTCCCCTCTCCCTGCCTGTACTTCTCCCCATGGCCAGCTTCCACTACATAGTCCTCCTTTCCTGGGGCTGTATTTATTAGTTCAACTCAACAAATACTTATCTATGTGCTAAGTTCTCTATTCAAAACTGGGGGTACAGAGCCAGACAGGATAAAGACACAGTCCTCGATGTTATTATTATCCAAGAAATGCCTGCTAGAGATACCGAAACTTGATCATATGCCCATTCTTCACCAAGATCTCCTCCAGAACTCCTCCTGACGTTGACGGAGTCTGAGCTCTCAAAGACCACCACTGATGAGCATATACTGGCAGGTCCTTTGTTATCATTCAGCCATTTTTGTAACAGGTGGACATTATCACTTAAATCTCATACTTCACAGAACTGTCGTGAGGAAAGGAAATCTGCAAACCAAAAAGCACTCTAAAATGTGAATGATAATAATAGTCTAAACAACACATCTGATTCTTTGTGACCCATTTGGGATTTTCTTGCCAAAGATAATGGAGTGGTTTGCCATTTTCTTCTCCAGCCCATGAGGAAACTGAGGCAAATAGGATGAAAAGACTTGCTTAGAGTCTCACAGTTAGGAAGTGTCTGAGGTCAGATTTCAACTCAGGAATAAGTCTTCCTGACTCTGAACCTGGCACTCTATCTACTGTGTCACTAGCTGCCCTGAGCAGATACTACCTTGCCAGAAAAATCTGAGAACAAACTGGATCCATCATTCAAGGATGAGCTAAGTGTAGAACAATTCATCACCATAAAGTAGGCCACTAAGGGATATAGAAGGAAATCATTATTACAAACTTATATGAAAACATATATACTTATAATGTCCATATAGCCTTTTAGCCACAATTAATTTGAAACTTCTAAAAGACAATCTTCTTTATTACCATGTAGAGGACCAGTAAAGATTCAGATTCAAATCTATATAAATTATATATACATATACATATAATTTCTCATTTTAATTAGTTTCAGACATCACATCAGAAATTGTTTCTCAAAATTAGAAAATCATATGAAATTAATTTTTTAACAGTTCTTATATTTTTATCAGAACTAGAAGAAATTGATATATCAAAATATATTCTTTTTAATATTTAGAGAATATTAGAGGAGATAATCTAGTTCCAAATATATACAATTATATTATTTGAGGAAGTAATTCTCACTATCATAGTTTTAGCTTCTGAAACTTATTATTTGTTTATACAATGACTTTTCCCATTACAACTATTTAAATATCTACATTTTGAACATATAGATTTAGTCTAACTTATTATCAGCTCATGACCACTTGTCTTCTCATTTTGAAATTATAACCTAAGCATATAAAATCACAACTTTCAAAATCATGAATGAGGGAATTCTTTTCTGTCACTAATCTATACACTTTTGCATCATGGTATAAATATGTGAACTAATCTGCAGCATCTTTTTTCTGGAATAAAGAGAAGCTTAGAACTACTGTTCCCCATTTTTCTTCTCATTAGCGAGACAATAAAATTAGCACAGTTTCCTTCAATTAGAGCTGGCAAGACTCTTAAAGTTTACAGATGGCAAGTCAAGGGGAGAGAAGATTAAGGAAATCATATATATTAGAGTCATCTGAGCACAGAGGTGCTCAGATTAGGTCACGGGTTAGTGCTGGGAAAGAGTAGAGTAGAGTTTCTCTTTATGTTTAATGCAGAATCTCTAAGTCCTAGACTGAATAGCCTTCTCAAGTGTTATTCAAGAAATATGAAAGAAGAAAGATTTCATACCTGTCAGGTCACCAGATTCCACTCATGTCCCTTGCATTATGGCCTATTGATGATGATACTTGAGATCACCGAAGCTAAATAAGGCTCGTGTGAACTTGAGTAAAATCTGGTCATGAGGGTTTATATTGCTAAAAGAAAAGTCATCAGAAGTATGGCTTTCAGGGTAAATACTCATGCCCAGATAGAAAAAGTAAATAGCCCATGGTCAATATAAAAATATATAATTTTAATTCATTTAGAAAAAACAGGATTCACACTAGAGTGAAAAACAATTGGAAATTTGCTATTGTTGCTCAGTTATGTCTGACTCTTCATGATATCATTTGAGGTTTTCTTGGCAAAGAAATGTTTGATATTTCTTCTCCAGCTTATTTTACAGATGAGGAAACTGAGGCAGACAGGGTTAAGTGACTTGCCTGGGGTCACTTGACTAGGATGTGTCTGGATTTGAATAAAGGTCTTTCTGATTCCAAAACCTGGGACTTTATTCAGTGTGCCATTTAACTGCCCTCCCAGCACATTTCACTTTAGATTGGTGACAGGTTAGGAAAATTCAATTCAAACAGAGTTCATTGACTATACCTGAAGGAACCCAGGATGATTTTCAATGTTCTACTGTAGAGAAAAATCCTTATTTGACTTCAAGCCCTAAGCTCAATATTCTGTAATATCCTGAAATACTCTCTTAACTTCTCATTTCAACATTGATTCCAACAGACCTGATTTGTGAACAGTGTGTTGGTCACAAATGGAAGGGGACAGCTAGCCAAAAATACAATTTTTTAAAATTTTTTTAAAGCTTTTTATTTTCAAAACATATGCATAAATTTAGAACTATAACCAAAGGGCTATCAAATTGTGCATATACCCTTTGATCCAGCAGTGTTTCTGCTGGGTCTGTACCCTGAAGAGATCATAAAAATGGAGAAAGGACCCACAAATGCAAAAATGTTTGTGGCAGCTCTTTTTGTAGTGGCAAGAAACTGGAAACTGAATGGATGCCCATCAGTTGGAGAATGGCTGATTAAATTATGGTATATGAATATTATGGAATATTATTGCTCTGTAAGAAACGACCAGCAGGATGATTTCAAAGAGGCCTGGAGAGACTTGCATGAACAGATGCTAAGGGAAGTGAGTAGAACTAGGAGATCATTCTATATGCACATTATCTTCCTCATTTGCATGTAAGTTCCTCAAAGTCAGAGACTAATTTTTTGGCCTTTGGCTCCCCAGAAGCTAGCGTAGTGGTGAGCAAATGGAAAGTGTTTTCATAAATGTTTGCTGATTGATTGATTCAGGAAAGCTGCTAGAGGTCTCTGAGAGGCGACAGCTTCAGTACTTGGACCGCCAGGCCTCTGTGAGAGTTTCCTGTGCCTATAAAGAAGATGAAGGATTGTACACAATCCAAGTACCATCTCCCTTTGGCTCCAAGGAACAAAGTGCTTATGTGTTTGTGAGAGGTAAGCTCTGGGGACAGTGGGAAGGAGCAATAGAGGGCCTGGTCTGGAGGAGGGAAAGGGTCTGAGATGATCGTCACCAAGAACCCTAGAAAGGGTAGAAGCTGGGGATAACTTGGGGATCAAATGGGGTAGGGTCTAATCTTGTCACAAACATCACTGCCCCCTTCTCCTGAAGCAACAGAGATCTGGACCATGAAGGGGGATGGAAATGAGGGTGAAGGATGGAGAGATGATGCAGAGGGTTCGAAATGTCCCTAAAATGAAAGCCAGTCTAAAGAGCATTCTGTTTCAGATGCCCTTGCGGAGAAAGCCGGGGCTCCAGGATCCCCACTGAATGTCCAGTGTCATGATGTGAATAGAGACTGCCTGATTCTGACCTGGGTCCCACCCAGTGACACTCGGGGCAGCCCCATCATTGGCTATACCATTGAGAGGTGGGTGCAGCAGCAAGGGACAGTTAGCAGAAGTTAGAACCTCTCCCTCACACAGGAAGAATTGTGTCTGCGAGGGAACCTAGGAAACGAAAGACAGAATTCCTGGTATAAGAGGACTCAGAACTGCAGAGCTGGGAGGGACTTTGGAACAAAAAATATATCTAGGATGGACCTTATAACACAGAATGTAGACACTGAGAGGGACCACAGAATACAGATTATCAGGGCTGAAACAAGGGGTCTCAGGATCCAGAATGTCAGTGCTGAAAAGGACTTTAGAACGTAGAATATAGAAACTAGGAGGGATCTTAGAACAGAGAATGTCAGAACTGGGAGGGACCTTAAAATACTGTGTATGGAAGCTAGAGACCTCAAAGCACATGGTAGAACAGGAAAAGCCTTAGAGAATATCAGTGTGGACTTCAGGGATTATTTTGACTAATGACCCCTCATTTTGAAGATGAGAAAACCAAGTACCAGAAAAGGAAAACGATTTCCCTAACTTTTAGGTTTTTACAAAAGGAGCAGTTTTCTGCAATGGCAGAATAGGATAAAGTCAGAGGATCCAGTGGAGTGAGTCACTTGGAGAGCCCTGGAGATCTATGGAAGAAGGGACTATCTAATGAGGGAAAAAGGCATAGGAGGGGGCTCCTTTATTCAACCTAATGACTGGCAATAAGGGACAAGGGCAGGAAGAGTGGGGTCTGACTTATAAAAGAGCAAGGCAGCCAGTGCACATTAATACATATTTTAGGACAAATAGAGATCAGAAATATAGAGAGGGATGTTGATGACAGTAGGGCTAAGCAAGGAGGACTTTTTTGGAAGAGGCAAGATTTAATCCACAGTTTGAAAGTGAAGAAGGGCCCAGATTACTGGGTTTGGATTTTCAGGGAAGGATGTGCATTGTCAGTGTCCTATCTAAAAGTTCAGGGTATATAAAATATGGGACTTGTTTTTTCAGGGGGGTGGGGCTCAGTGCCCATGTTGGAGAGCTAGAACTTGAGTCACCTCTGATATTAGGTGCCGGGGAGAGTCTGGGATATGGGAAATCTGCCATGAGGCCCCTGGAGGAACCTGCAGGTGCCCTGTTCGAGGACTCGTTGAGGGTCAGAGCTACCGCTTCCGCGTGAGAGCCGTCAATAAAGCAGGCAGCAGCCTCCCTTCCAAAGCCACGGATTTGGTCACCATGCAAGACTCCAGGGAAGTCGAGAACAAGACAGGTAGGTACAGGGACCCCAGTGGGCCACAGTCACAACCTTCCCAGAGCTTAATGAGTGAAACTGTAACAGTGGGAAACAATATGCTGGACACTGTGAGAGAGAGACAGAAGAGATATAACATAACTCTGCTCTTGATGGAGAATATCTACTGGTGGATGGCAAACATCCTGAGGAAGCCTCTACTTTGATGGGACATGGTCCCCGCTTCTAGGGCGCTCCCTTTCTGGAACCCCCCCCATTTTTATTAGAGGTAAAAGACACACACATTTATGTGTACACACACACACACACACACACCCTTGAGACAAGTAATATTTGAAGAAGTGACTGTTAAAAGCAGATGTATAGAGAAGATGAGACTGGCTGGACACATTCTGCTACAGACACAGAACATTCTCAGAATGGACAAGTTTGCCCAACAAGCTTCCAATTCATCCTACTTCCTATCCTAAGAGCCCCTTTCCAAATCCGGAAATGTTAGAGCACACAGAGCAGGAAGGAACCTTAGAACACAGAATATCAGAGCTAGGAGGAACCTAACCAATATCTAGTCCAACTCTTCACTTTACAGAGGAAATCACTGAAACCCAGAAAGAGCAAGTGAAATAAGACTAAATTAATGGCCCTTCCATCACAAATATTCACACACTCCTAATGCAAATTTATTCTCTCTCCTAGTGATTCCTTTTGATCTCGCAAGGAACGTCACGGTCAGCAAAGCTGATACTGAAGGTAACATCAAGCCTTGGCAGAGAATGTGAGATTTTCACATCATCCTTGGTGGGAGGGGGATGTCTAGGATAATTCCAAATAAGTGTGGGCCCCAGGTCATCTGCGGCAAGCATAAGGCTCAGACTTAAGCAAATGGGAATCTGACCAACTCTGTACAAACCACTGCCATCACACTGATATTATGATGGAGGTGATGGGTGTTAGTTAATAGTTATATAGCACTTAACAGGCTATAAAACAAATCTACACACATTGCCCTTCACAACAGAATCAACCAGAAGGAGCATTTGTATAAAGGAGAAATTTTATAAGGGAGAAAAGTGAATTTTTCTATTCCCAGACCAAGGCTCTTACCATTCTACCAGCAGAGCCCAGGGTTCCTAGACAAAGGCCATGGAAGTGCCAGCACACTGTCTCAGGGGGCTGTATGTGCCTAGAACAAAGACAGGAGACTTCCTTTTAGCTAGAGATGTGTTTCCTTTGGGTCTTGACCGTACTCAGGGAGGTGTTCAGAGGTGAGAACGGAAAAGCATTTGGGCAGAGGGGAGAGAGGGCAAAGCCCTAAGAGCCAAGGTAAAAATAGTTTTATGGAATTTCTGGAAGAAAGCCTTTCTTAATTTGTTTTTTTTTGTTGTTGTTGTTGTTGTTTTTTTGTTTTTTTGCTGAGGCAATTGGGGTTAAGTGATTTGCCCAGGGTCACACAGCTAGGGAATGTTAAGTGTCTGAGACCAGATTTGAACTCAGGTCCTTCTGACTTCAGGGCTGGTGCTCTATCCACTGTGCCACCTAGCTGCCCCAAGAAAGACTTTCTTTTCCATTTCTATCATTTCCACTTCTTTTCTACATTGAAACAGTAATAGAGGAGTATGAAAAAAGTAGTGTGTCATGAAGAATAGAAAATATAGCTCCAAGCCAGGAGGATATGATTTAGAATGACTTATGATATCTTTGTAATCTGGGCAAGTCATGTAACCTTTTTCTCTCCTAGGTACTCTCTAAGACTATAATTTGCAGAAAAGTGCCTGTTTTGGATTGGTACAAGAAGTTTCTTCAGCCAGAAATTCACTAGACCAACAAAATCATTCCTAGACCAACAAAGAAGTCCAGTTACTATCCCTACTTGTCAATTCTCAATTTTCTGCAGATGATTCCCCCCCCAGAACAGTCTCTCTTAGAAAGAAACAAGCTCTTAGGCCTCCTGCTAGACCACTGAGTGCTTAATATACACAGAGATAAAAATGAAAAAAGTTCCTGATCGCAAGAAGCATAGATTCTCTTGAGGGAGATAGAATTTTACTGCCAAAAGGGGCCTGAGAATTTAGAATGTTCAACTGAGAGGGATTTCAGAACAGAAAATATCAAAATTGGAAGGAACTATAGATAGAACCTTAGAGGAATGTTAATGGTAAAAGGAACCATGAATCATAGAATGTTAAATTTGGAAGGATCTTTAAAATATAGAATATTAGGCTAGATAGGATTTTAGAAGACAGGATGTCAGAGCTGGGAGGGCCCTTAGAATACAGAAGGTCAGAGCTGGGAGGACCCTTAGAACCCAGGATGTCAGAGCTGGGAGGACCTTAGAATCCAGGATGTCAGAACTGGGAGGGTCCTTAGAACCCAGGATGTCAGAGCTGGGAGGGCCCTTAGAACCTGGGATGTCAGAGCTGGGAAAGCTCTTAGAACCCAGGATGTCAGATCTGGGAGGGCCCTTAGAACCCAGGATGTCAGAGCTGGGAGGGCCTTAGAACCCAGGATGTCAGAGCTGGGAGAAATCTCAGAATACAGAATATTAGAACTGAAAAAAATCTTAGAGCATAGAATGTTAGATGTGAAAGGGAACTCAAATCATAGGACTGTCAAAATTAGAAGGATCTCTAAAACAGAAATGTAGACCAGATAGGACTTTATATCATAGAATGCCAGAGCTGAAAGGATCATTACACCATAAACTATTCAGATCTAAAAAAAACCCAATACTCCCACTTGAAAACATGAAAATGTCCTGTCCCACAAACTATGTAATACATTGAATGACCTCCTCCCTGAAGTCTGCCCAATTAAAAAGTCAAAATTGAAAGGATAGGATTTGTTCAAATGATATGTTTGGGAGGGTGAGAGGAGGAGCCTCTCTTGAAAATAACCATGAAGTGATCGGTGCTTTCACTGGATTCCTTGTAGATTCGGTGAACATCCCCTCACCTCCCACTAATGTCCGAGCCAGCGAGACTAGGCAAGCTTATGTCCTCCTGTCCTGGGATGAGCCATGTCCCCGAGGCAAAGAAGATCTAACCTATCTGTTGGAGAAGGTGAGGAGACCCGGACATTCCCCCTCTTCATGGATGGTACACCAAGATGGAGGATTGAGGCACACCATCTAAAAGGGTAGTTAGTTATCATTTGAAAGGTCTTTAGAAAACAGAAGTCTCCTATATCCTAGGCTTCTAAGAATCAGTCTAAGACAAAATTCCACTCTGCTGGGATAGAGTGACTGAGAAATAATATTAGCCTGTATCTCTATAGAACTTTGAAGTCGAAAAGCATTTTTCCTTATTGCTACCTTTGTGAAGGAGACAGTGCAAATAGTATAACCATCATTTTAGAGAAGAAAAACTGAGTTCTGGAGAAGTTAAGTGACCTAGACAGACAGTTTCAGAGCCCATGTTTCCAAACACCACATCCAGGACTCTTTTCTGTATGTCTGACTGTGGGGTTAACCTCCAAAGCTCAGTAAAAATGTGTTAGGGCCATCCACCATTTTTCTCTCGTTGTCATACTACTGTGCACTGTCCTATCACCTTGGAGAGGAAGGCAAGGACTGACTGTCCACTTGCTTTATAGTCAGTCATGGGCAGTGATGCTTGGGAGGCGGTGAGCTCAGAGACCCCTGTGAAGTCTCCAAGATTCGCGCTCCTGGATCTGGAAAAAGGAAAGGCGTATCGATTCAGAGTACGAGCAGCAAACCGCTATGGCCTGAGCGAGCCTTCGGAGCCCAGCAAACCAGTCACCCTCGGGACTCAGCCAGGTGGGTATTCCTGGTGGGCAGAGGGAAGGAGGGCACATCTGCTTCAGAGAAGCAATGGAGAGAACAAGCCAGCTCTCCACCTCCATTGCCACTGCCCCATAGGACCCAGCCCTCTTCTCCCCTCCTACCCCTTACCCATCTTGGGGTTTGGTTTGGTTTTGTTCTTGTAGCTACTCTTCCCCCTCCGGCTCAAGTCCAAGTTTTCAGAGACACAAAAACTTCTGTCTCCCTGAGTTGGGACCATGTGACGGGTGACTCCGAGCTTCTGGGCTATTATATATATTCTCAGGAAGCAGGATCTTCTGAATGGCAAACCGTTAACAACAAACCCATCAAGAGTAACAAGTAAGTCCTCTCTATCTCCTTCCTTCCCCAAATCTCTCACTTGCACATGATGGAAGTCAGGACATCTGGACTGGAGGAGCAGCAACTGGGGCAGGAGCCTTGTAAAGGGCACCAGCTTCTCTCCCACTCTGAAGATACCTGTAGCTATCCAGAGTCCTGGATTTGGGGATAAAGACCAGAAACAGACATCACTGACTTAGATTATTGACTTGGAGCTTGAATGAGACCTTACATATTCCAATCTCATTTTATGCTCATTAAAAAAAAAAAAAAGAAACTGAGGTCCATTAAAGCTTGTGATAGGGTCACGGTGATGCAGAAAACAGAGTTGGGATTTGAACCCATAAGAAGGATTTTGGTGCTTGTTAGAATGGCTCACTATATTAACATTAAGCTCTAATGGATGGAGTGAGGGACAATGATCTGACGAGACACCTGCACAGCAATGCCATGAAGCTCTGATCTGATGTATTTAGGAGGGTTTCTCTGTGTTCCACTGCGTGTGTGTGTGTGTGTGTGTGTGTGTGTGTGTGTGTGTTCACACACAGGCAGGCCTATACATGCAGTTCCCTGGGGAAATCATTATTCCAAGTTTTGCAGTGAACTGTCTGAGGTCTGAGATACTGAAAAACACCAAAAGTTCTTCATGTTGATGATCTATGGCACAGGGTCAGAAGTAGCTGCTGTCTTAACTACATCTTTTCCAGTCTTCCCTTTTGTCTTATTGGATTGTGGAATAATAGAATCTCATAAATGGAAGGGACCTCAGAGGTCTAGTCCAGCCCCTGCTTACCTATGAATTCGCTTCTTCTCCTATTGAAACTCCTTCTAAACATTCATCAAATGGAAATCTAGCTTGAAAACCTTCATTAAAAAGGCCCCATTCCATTTTTTATTTGTTTGTGTGTTCCAGACTAACCAACCCCAATCCATTTGACAGAGATTTTCATAAGATATTATCTTCAGTTCTCCCACCAAACTGTTCATCCTCCTTTTTTCACATACTCCAACATGATCCAACTGGTCTTAAAATGTTGTGCCTAAAAAATGAACACAATATTCCAAAGGCAGTTTGGCCACAGTAGGGTACAATCGTCTTATTCTAGACAATAAGACTCTCAATGAAACTTAAAATAGAATTCCACTGTGACCATAATGAACTTCATGTTAATTAAGCCCCAGATTTGTTCAAATTCTCCTCCCATCTTGTAGCTATAAATTCATTTTTTTGTACTCGTTTGGAACCGGATATTCTTCTCTAATAAGCTTCATATTATTGAGTCCAACCTATCATTATAGCATCTTGAGATTTTTTGGGGTCTTGAATCTATAATACAGTGTTTTAACTGACTCTTCTAGATTTGTCTTGGAAATAAATTTAATAAACATACCATTTGTACCATTCAAAACATTAATAAAATATTAAACAGCATAGAACCAAGGACATTGTCCTTAAGCAGACCACTGACAACCTCCATTGACACTGACGCTGATGTATTAACAAATCTATTTTCAATTGAATTGTTCTCTAGTCATTTCAGCCATGTATGATTCTTCATTACCTCATTTGGGATTTTCTTGGCAAAGATGCTGCAGTGGTTTACCATTTCTTTCTCTAGTTCATTTTGCAGATGAGAAAACTGAGGCAAACAAGGTTAAATGCTCCCAGTGGAGCTTTCTGCCATGAATCTCCATTCTTCCAGGAAGACACAAAAGGGACAAGCTTCCTGAGACTAATAATTCCAGTGTGCTGGAATCTTGAAAAGATACACAGACTCACAAACAGGATAAGATAGAATATGATTCTGTACTTAGAGTCTATCCCCTCTCTGTCATGAGACAAGGGGAACAAAACTCATCATTGGTCCTTTGGACCAGAGTTCTTAAGTCTTTCAAAATTATTTCTCTTTACAATAATGTTATTGTATAAAATTTTCTCCTCATACTGCATCAATTCATACTAGACTTCCCAGGTTTTGCTTAAATTGTCCATTTCATCATTTCTCACAACACATTAGTATTCTCTTCTACCACATACTAAAATTTGTTTAGCCACTTTCCTGTTAGAAGGGTATCTTCTTAGTTTCCAGCTCATTGCTACCACAGGAAAAACTGCTTTAAATAAATATTTTTATACACTTAGATGTACATCTTTGATCTTGTAGGGAGTATAGATCCAGTATTATCAAAAGAGCTTCCATCCCTTTTCATCCTTTAATTTTTGCTCAAGTTTTTCCATAGACCTTCCAAATAAGCATCTACAAAAGGCATTAGTGGGCTTCCTTTTGTTCTCTTAGTATCTTAAGGATTTTGAAGTACTGCCTGAGGCTTTCAACTTGCATGAGAAGGACTGGACTAGATAGTCTGAAAGTTTTTTCCAGTTCTAAAACCATCCATTATTCCAGGATCCTATTAACTAGATTTGTACTTTTAACTCCATAGACTTTAGCGTTGGAAAGGTCCCTAGAACCTAGAATTCAGAGTTAGGAGGAGCCTTATAACAAAGAATGTCAGAGCTGGGAGGGCCCTTAGAACACAGAATGTCAGTGCTAGGAGAGCCCTTAGAACACAGAATGTCAAAGTTGGTAGGGGCCTCAGAATATATTATATTAGAAGGACCTTTAAGAGCGATACTGTGTATCATAGTAAAAAGAAAGCTGAATTTGGAATCAGAGTTCCTGGGTTGGAATCCCATCTTTTCCACACTCAAGGTAAATCATGTAGCCTCTCTGGGACTCAGTTTCCTCATCTGTACAATGGCCTGAATGCCTTCCTCAATTTAAGTCTACAATCTTGTGGAGGCAGAGATTACCTAATGTAATGCCCCTTACTCTCTGGTCATCCCCAAATGATGGTCTTCACATTGAAGGTGTGCTATGGCCTGCTCACCCCTACCATTCATATTGGGGCTACTTAGCATTTTCATGATTCCCAGAACAAAGAGATCCATGATTTGTAGATTTGTGAAATCTCTGAGAAAATATTCATTCTGAGGAAATGGGCTTTGCCAATCACATTCTCCTTGGGATCAGTGAGAACCTGGAGCAGACAATAGCCCTCAAATATATTTATCAGGCCACACTGGACCCATCAATATCACCTCAAGACTCTGTACCTGGATTTAGAGCTCCTGACGGTCATGTGTTCCTCTCACAGGTTTTCTGTCCCTGGACTAAAAACAGGAAAGGAATATGTTTTCTGTGTCCGATCGGTCAGTGAAGCTGGAGTGGGAGAGAGCTCTGCAGAACCTGCCCCTATCACCGTCAAACAGGCCATCGGTATGTCAGAAAGGATGAAGGTGGCTTGACTGCCTTCCCCCATCTCTAGGTCTTGGAGCCAAGGGGCAGGAGAGAGAAGACTTATAGAGATGGAAGGGGATCTAGCCTCCCCCTCCAGTAAATGGCAGGGAATAATCTTTGTGCAGGACCCTTTCTCATGGGATGAGGAACAGAATCTCTGGATATGGTGTCCTGTGATCTGATCTCTTGGTTGGCTTTGGGAATGGGTTGGTTCCAATTGCCCTTCAGAGGTTACACATAAGGTCTACACTGCTCCTCACAAGATCCTGCCAGCAGAGGAAACAGCTTGATCTATGTTACATTAGGCAAGTCACTCCATTTCCCATGGCCTTCTATTGTGAGGGCTTCTAATATTCCTGTCTCTGTATCAAGGATCCTGTGGTTTAGAGGTAAGAGCTTCAGGCTGGGAAGTAAGAGATCTGGGTTTAATCTAGACTCTGTCTTTTATTACTTATATGATTTGATCAATAACTTGCCATTGGCTCCAGATGACTGGAGGAGAAGGTGAGTCTGGTGACTTTGCACAGCTCTCCCTCACTTACATCCAATTCCTGCATGTCAGGGCATCTCCTCCCTGATGTCTTTGAGAATGAACAGCAGCATGATTTGAGCCAATGATTTCATGGATTTCTAAGATTCAGAGCCAGAAGGCACCTTTGAGATCATTTGGTCAAACATCTCCTGTTCAGTGAGGTAAATGAGGCTCTGGAAGTAGTCATCCCTTCCCCACCCCAACTTTCCCCATCAAGGTTTTGATCTATTGCAGGACCACAGAAGAAATTAAATGGGAATTTGGAGGGAGTTTTGTGGCAGGCACAAATGACAGGTGAAGTTTTACATAAAAGAAAAAGAAAAAATTCAGACTTCTTTTCTGTTAAAAAGGGAAGACCAAAATTTTTGATGCAGATTTTCCAGAGTGTGGAGGAGCCGTGTCCCTAATCCCACCAATATGGAAGGGACAGCAATTGAAATAATTTGGTCAAGATCACACATCGGTGAATAGAAGGGCAAGTAGAATTCAACCACACAGACTCCCACTCCAAATTGAATGTATTTTCCATGACACTACACTTGGCCTGCTCCACTGCAGGACTCAGTTTCTTTATCTGTAAAATGGGGCTGAAATGAAGATAAGATCACTTCCAATCTTGACATTCTACAAGATTTCTCTCAGCCCCACATGCTGCTGGCTAGAAAACAGCTGGCCTTTAATCTGTCTTTCCTCTCTCACCCTTGTGTCCTCATGCCCAGCTACACCCTCTGCTCCCTATGGATTTGCCCTCCTGGCCTGCGGGAAGAATGAGATGGTCATCGGGTGGAAGCCCCCAAAGCGCCGAGGTGGCGGCAAGATCCTGGGCTACTACCTGGACCAGCATGAGGAGTCAGAGCCCAAATGGCAGCCAGTCAACCAGGAGCCAGTGCCTGCTCGAGTCTATAAGGTACCCAGCCTGAAAAGCAGCCAGTTGGCCAACTAGCAATCATTAAGCACCTACTATGTGCCGGGCACTGTGCTAAATGCTGGGGATATCAAGAAAACTAACAGACAGTCCCAATGTTCTCCTGATCTAAGGGGGAGACAAACAGACCACCATGCGTGAACAACACCGGACAGGTTAATTTAGGGGTAACCTTGGAGGGAGGGCACTGTGATTAAGGGCTAGCTTCCTGTGAAAGGTGCGACTTTAGCTGAAGGGAACAGGAGCCAGAACGGAGGAAGGAGAGAACCCTAGGCACGGAAAACAGACAGGAAAAACTACTGGAACCAGCAGATGGAGAAACAGTAAAAAGGTGTATTTTTTTCCATGACACTACACTTGGCCTTCTCCACTGCAGGACTCAGTTTCTTTATCTGTAAAATGGGGCTGAAATGAAGATAAGATCACTTCCAATCTTGACATTCCCAGTTCTCAGAGGAGGGTACCGTAAGGTAAAAGAATCCAAGGCAGGCGGGGGAGCCAGCACAGGTAGGAGGGGCCAGGACAGGTAGGAGGGGAGCAGGAAAGGTAGAAGGGGGTCAGGGTAGATAGATAGAAGGGACCAAGGCAGGTAGGAGGGGACCAGGGCAAGTAGGAGGGGCAAAGCAAGTTGGGAGGGTCTAGGGAAGGTGGGAGGGGCCAGAGAAAGTAGG
>JAJPUD010025832.1:6755-17149 GCA_023553655.1 Myrmecobius fasciatus
TTCCTTCCTTCCTTCCTTCCTTCCTTCCTTCCTTCCTTCCTTCCTTCTTCCTTCCCTTCCTCCTTCTTTACTCCCTTCTTTCCTTCCTTTCTTCCTTCTTTTGTTTCATCCTTTCTTCCTTTCTTCCTCCCTCCCTTCCTTCTTTCCTTCCTTCCTCTCTCCCTTCCTTCCTTCCTCTCTCCCTTCCTTCCTTCTTTTTTCTTCCCTTCCTTTCTTCCTTCCTTCCTTCCTTCCTTCCTTCCTTCCTTCCTTCCTTCCTTCCTTCCTTCCTTCCTTCCTTCCTTCCTTCCTTCCTCCCTCTCTCCCTTGTTCCTTCTTTACTCCCTTCTTTTGCTCCTTCCTTCCTTTTTAAAAGCATTATTTATGTCTGACTCATCTGTACTTATATTTCACCATGCATTATAAAGCCTTCCCTCTTTTGTTCTGCTAACTTAGTCTTGCTTTTGCATCACAACCCAATTCAGCTCACTTCTTCAATGAAGCCTTCCCTGAATAGTCCCATCCAACAATGGTATAGCCCTTAGTATAAATTTTTTAAAAATATATGCAGTCTATAATTCCAAAATCTTAGAACTGTAACTATAGTTACAGTTTTATTCAGGTTATATTAGATGGCCTATCCAGTGGCTTATTCCATGCTGTCTTTCACATTTCCTATCAATTACCATATCCTATCAATTCTACCTTCACTTATTTCAAATCAGCCCCTTTCTCTGCTCACATAGTCTCTACTCCTGTTCATTGAATCCAAAAGAATGAAGATGAAACATATTATTCATCTCTTGAGAGAGAGGCAATGAACTTAAATTGCAAAGTAGACATATATCCTTGGGCACGTTTAATGTGGAAATTTGTTTTACCTGACTAGGTAGATGTATTGAGGGATTTGTTTTTTGCTTTTTTTTTTTTTCCACTCCTCAATTTCAAGGTTGGTAGTAGGAAGGACAAATTCATTTTGAGAATGCTTGTTATTTGAAAAATTAAACAGAAAACTAAATAAAATTTTCAGTTGTTATGAAATTATCAATAAATTAGAAAGAAGAAGACGAAGAAGAAAGAGAAAGAAGAGGAGGAAGAGGAATTTCCTCAGTAGCTCGTTCTAAAATTCGACCTTTCTAAAAAAAAAAAAAAAAAAAAAGATCCCTTGTACTTTTTAGGCCTTGGGAATTGCCTTGTGAATAATTTCAAAGTTGAGACTTTTTAGATTTGGATTTATACTGTTGTCTTTTAGTTTTAACAAAAGAATAAATGGAGGCAAATCTCCCAGCAAGGTAAGATTTATTATCAGGACATGCAGCCTGTCAATAATGGCTTGCCCTCTTTCATGCCAAAGACCCTAAGTTAAAAAAACAAAACAACAACAACAACAACAACAACAAAAAACACAACAGTTCCCATTTTATAGGTTTTGCAGAGTATAAAACAAAGAACACAAAAGGGTAGATGACATCATGGGATTAAGTATAGCATACTAGAGCTGAGACAAAAGGAATAACATTTGGCTGGAATTTTGGTAATGGGAACTAGCAATGATCTTGCTTCTCTCTTAAGACTAAAAAATGTTGATTATTTGAATACAAGTTTAAGATAGAGGCCCAAAATTTTGGATAGTGAGCCAGACACCCTTGAAGGATTGCTTAGTAGTGTAGATATCAGGTCTTATTCCCTTTGTGTTTGCACATATTTCCCCAAGCTCATTTAAATTATCTGAGGCAAGAATAGATTAGTGATTATCAGGAGATCTGTATTTTTAAGTTTAACCCTTTACAAACTAGTTGAATTTCTTAACTAAGTTCAGTGACAAAGAACCACAACTTAAAAAAGAAGTTACAGGAAAAAAATGGTTGCAGGACAAAACCAATTAAATGTAAATGGGATCAATAAATAAATGATATAGGATCAATCTTAATCTTCTCAGTAGCAAGGCATATACAGTTTCCTAAAATGGGAGCCTCTTAAAGACTGAAGAGGATCAGATCCATGTCTTTTAGTGCTTGGCAGGGCAGAAACAAAAGTTATTATTCTGAGAAACTAGGTTTTGAGACTTTCTACTCTGCTATTAAAAATAAGTTAGACACCGTGGACCTAATGGGAAAGGGGTCGCCTGGCTTATGGCCCCAAGTAGGGTTTTCTTTAAGGTGAAAATGGAATTATAGGAAAACACTGTATGCTTGGATGAGACTTCATGACTTCCTGTGGGAAAAATGAATTTACCCTGAGATTGGAAGGATTGCCCTAAAACTAGCGAGCCTGGTGTTACTTGCTCTCTAGGGGGAGTACAGATCATAACATGTCATGGAGTCTGGAGGAATTGGGACCCCGTGTAAAAATCGGATCCATAATTTAGATAGAAAAATTGCAGTGACTCAATATAAATTATTTTGAATCATTTATATGTTTTGTGAAATGTTTGCTTTTTCTCCCTTTTTGGAATATTCTATTGGATAAAATAAAGGCAGAAATAGAATGAAAGTTCTCCCATCTTTGTCTTAGCCTAGAGCAAGATATATATACCATTGTTTATTTCATTAAGCTATTGATTTGACAAAGGCAAAAAAATCTATCAAATGGTAGCTTCTTTTTTATCTTTTTTTTATTTTATTTTCACTTCCAAATGTATTTCATTTCTCTTCCATATCTGAAGAACTAATTATTTCTTGTAAGAAAGGATAAAATGAAAGAGAGGAAAAACCAGTGAGGCTGGGATAACCAAGGCTGATAAAATATGTAATGTTGTTGTAGTTTAGTCATTTCAGTTGTGTACAATTCTCTGGGACCCCCTTTTGGGAATTCTTAGTAAAGACACTGGAGTGGTTTGCCATTTCCTTCTGCAAATCATTTTACGGATGAGGAAACTGAGTCAAACAATGTTAAGTGATTTGCTCAGAATCACACTGTGTCTGAAGTTGCATTTGAAGTCAGGTCTTTTAGATACAGCATTCTGCATAACTTTTCTGATATTTCCATTTGCACTATTGGAGATATTTTGCATATTCTTTTCTTAGATCTGCTTAATTCGTTCTCTCTCAGATAATCTTACTGTTCTCTAAATTCTTTATATTGATGAATAGTTTATGTTTCAATAACAAACTATCATATTCATGCTCCTTAATTTTTTTTCTTTTTTTTATTAAAGCTTTTTAATTGCAAAAGATATGCTTGGGTAATTTTTCAACACTGACCCTTGCAAAGCCTTCTGTTCCAAATTTTTCCCTCCTTCCCCTCACCCTCTCCCTGGGATGGCAGGAAGTCTAATACATGTTAATTATGTTAAAATATTTGACAAATAGAATATGTGTATACATATTTATGCAGTTATCTTGCTGTACAAGAAAAATTGGATCTACAAGAAAAAAATAAAAACAAACAAACAAACAAACAAAAAAACCTGAGAAGGAAAACAAAATGCAAGCAAACAACAACAGAAAGCATGAAAATGCTATGTTGTGATCCACATTCAGATCCCACAAGCTTCTCCCTGGATTTATATGGCTTTTTTCATCACTGAACAACTGGAACTGGTTTGAATCATCTCATTGTTGAAGAGAGCCATGTCCATCAGAACTGATCATCATATAGTATTATTGTTGCTGTGTATAATGATTTCCTGGTTCTGCTGATTTCACTCAGCATCAGTTCATGCAAGTCTCTCCAGGACTCTCTGAAATCGTCCTGCTGGTCATTTCTTACAGAGCAATAATATTCTATAACATTCATATACCATAATTTATTCAGCCATTCTCCAATTGATGGGCTTCCATTCAGTTTCCAGTTTCTTATCACTACAAAAAGGGCTGCCACAAACATTTTTCATACTCCTTAATTTTTTTTTTTTGGCTTTTTGCTGAGGCAATTTGAGGTTAAGTGACTTGCCCAGGGTCACACAGCTAGGTAATGTTAAGTGTCTGAGATCAGATTTGAACTCAGGTCCTCCCGACTTCAGGGCTAGTGCTCTATCCACTGTGCCACCTAGCTGCCCCTAATACTCCTTAATTCTTAAAAGAATGAATGAAAGTCAGATTTGATGGGTGATTATAGATAAACATTTTTAATATGTGAATGACATTTTGTCATTTGAAAAATCCCAAATTCTACTGCACATTTTTAGATACCCCTTAGTATTCTCTAGTTAACAATCAGCCAGAATAATCAGATGATTACTGTGAACACTGGACCAAATATCACAGAGTGCCAATAATCTAGAATTTATTTATTTATTTTTGCTTCTGAAATCAGTATTGAGTATAAATAACAAAAATAGGTTCTCATGTTCTGATATCAAACTCTATATTGTATAGCTTTTACATTCCCAAAAGAATATTAGTAAAAACTTGCAAAGCAAATGTGTAAAATATGAAGAAATCAATCTCTCTTAAGCCAAATAATTACAAATGAGGTGAATTCACCAGCTGCCTTCAGAAGAACCATATCATGCTTGTTTAGTAGAAGCCAATCAGTTCTATTTTGGCAAAGAAAGGAAGGCCTCAGTGGAAGCTGAACAGTACCACAGAGTTAAGGTTTTTGTTAAATTAAGATTATTCAACCCTACAGTGGAAGATAATTCATTTACATATTTACACCCCATGTTCTTCATCTCTCAGACAGGCCTTAACAGAAGGATTTGCTAGGATATATGATGAAAAGAAAATGAAAAGCCCAGTACACTGCCTTCTATTGGAGTCTCAAGAAATGAAAATGTATATCTTAGCATTCTTCCAGATTCCCAATATACTTTTAACCAGGAAACTGATGATATAATGTGAAAATCCTTCGTCTTTAAGAAAGTTTTTTTTAAGACAAGTAAATGATTTTGCATATATAATTCTATGAAACAGTAAGATGTAGTGAAACATAGTCCTAATAATTAGGGCTTCATTGGTGTAGGGTGGACTCAGGAGGCAGTAGAGTCTTCCCCATTAAAAGTTTCCAAGAAAAGGCTGGATTATTGAGTGACCAGATTTGTTGTAAAGGAATTCTTTTTCTTCATAATAATAGTTAGAATTTATTTATCATTTTAAAATTTGCAAAAAGCACATGGAAACTAGTAAGATCATCAAAAGATAAAAAAGGAAAAGGGACAAGAATAGAGTCTTAGGGTTCACTTGTGTAGAGAGTATGTGGAATGAACTCTATAAAGGAGACTTAGAGGAATCAGTCAGATAGATAGGAGAACCACAAAAGAACAGTGCCATAAAAATAGACAGAGGAGAAAATCCAGCAGTCAAAAGGTCTAGATGAACCAAATCATTAGCTACTGAAAGAACTGGCAGATGTGATAATCTACTCTAATTGATGTTTTAAAGATTGTGGATACAGAAGGGTAAATGCCATCCCTGTTTTTAGAAGAAAATAAGATAATGTAGTCCATAATTATAGGCTAATGAGTTTGGCCTCAATTTTTGATAAAATTCTAAAATGTATTATGAAAAGGATTTTTAATGATCACTTGGAAAAGGAAATGATGAATCCAAAGAGTCAGCATGACTTCATCAAGAAGAAGCCATGCCAGAGTATCTTTATTTCATTTTTTGACTGGGTTACTAGATTCATATACCAGGAGAAAGCCATAAATGTAGCTTAGCATTTGACAAAAACTATCATAAATTTTTGTAGAAAAGAGAGAATGAGCTCTAAATAAGAGTACAATTATATGGAGTAGTTATTAATGATTTAAGGTCAACTTGTAACGAGAACATTAACATAATGCATTGGAAAGCTAAACCCAGTGGCCTTATGACATGTAATTTTTTAATGAATTATTTGGACAATTACATGTTAGTCAAATACACAGATGGTACAAAGATGAAAGGAATAGTGAACACTGGATAACAGAGTCAGAATTCAAACATATATCAATAGATTAAAACATTTTGGGCAAACATAATATATAAATGATTGCATTTGAATCTTTAAAACATCAACTTCATAAGTGAAAGTTATATAGCAGCTATTTTTTTTAATTAAAGCATTTGATGGATTGTATGCTCAACACTAATCAACAATGTGACAGCAACTGAAAAAACTAATATAATCTTAATCTGCATTGAGGATCATAGTGTTCATTTCAAGGTGTACTCTACCCACAATTTGGATATTGTGTTCAGTTGTGGGCCTGCATTTTAGCAAGGATATTGATAAGCTGAAATGCATCCAGAAAGGAAACGAAGGGATTCATGTAGGTAAAAAAATAAGCTGCAGTATGTTACCACCAAAAGAGTTATAAACCGTCATTAGTATGAGATATCACCAACACCATGAGCAAAAAAGTTGGTCAGGTGGACATATAATGAAAACAAGATTTTAAATTAGACAGGCAGTGTTCTCCAAAGAGAACCGAATCATGTCAAGAGATGTAGAGGAAGGTCATTGTATTCTCCATTGATAAACTTATATCAAGAGAACTGGGAAAAGGTCATTGTGTTCTCCATTGAGAATCTTAGAATGTCAAGAGATGTGCAGGAAAGTACCAAAGTGCATTGAGTGACTTCTTATGGATGATTTATGAGTGGATTTATGTAACAATGACAAAAACTTATATTGATTGTGACATGACATTGGAAAGAACTCCCTATTCAGTGAGATCACAAAAGACCTTGGAAGCATCAAGGTATAGAACAAAGTGCATTTTCTTTTTTCTTTTTCCTTTTTAAGTTTTTTATTTTTCAAAATATATGCATAATTTTCAATATTCACCCACGCAAAACCTTGTTGCAAATTTTTTCTCCTTTCCTTCCCCTCACCCCCTCCCTTAGACAGCAAATAATCCAATATATGTTAAACGTGCAATTCTTCTATATGTTATTTCTACAATTATCATGCTGCATAAGAAAAATCAGATCAAAAAGGAAAAAAATGAGAAAGAAAGTAAAATGCAATCAAACAACAACAAAAAAGGTGAAAATACTATGTTGTAATGCACATTCACTAACCACAGTCCTCTTGCGGGATGCAAATGGTTCTCTCCATCACGTCTATTAGAATTGGCCTGAATCGTATGGTGTATTTTCAATTCCCTAAATGATCTAAATATTTTTAGATGAATTTCTGCCTTTCTATGCCTCTTCCATTTTGTTATTGTGAAGGAGATATTTGTAATACAACTTTAAGACTTAAAATTTCTCCATACTAAATATCCTTACCTGAGAAGTAGCATGGCAAATGGGAGAGGAAATTTTCTTGGCGTCACAAAAATATGAGTTCATGCTCTGCCTCCATGCATATGAGCCAAGTGACCCTATGTGGCTACTAGGTTATTCAGTATATCAGGAAGACCTGAGTTCAAATTCAATCTCAGATACTTACTAGTTCTTTGTCCATGAGAAAATCACTTAATCTCCCATAGCCTCAGTTTCCTTATCTGTAAAATGGTTATAGTCATAATATAGGTTGTTGTGAGGATCAAATAAGATATTTGTAAAGCACTTAGCATAGTTTCTGACACCTAGTAGGCACTTTAAAAATGCTCATTTCTTTTTTCCCCCTTTCTTTCTTCCCTGAACAAATCTCTTAACAGACTTAACAATCTTTTTGACTGTTTTAGGCAACTCTCTAAGATAACAAATTGCAGAGAAGAAACTAAATTGCATTAATAGTTGGAATTACTACATCTTGAAGGTTTTTAGATAAGGATCAAATATGACCATGTTTATAAAGTGCCTAGCACAGTGCTTGACACACAAATGCTTATTCCTTTTTCATGCTTTCTTATATCAATTAAGTCACAGGACCAGTCACTATCCAATTCTGATTTTGGTCTAGTGTTCTAAATTTTCACATTGTTTTTTTTTTTTTGGGGGGGGGGATATTGACACTGTCCAAATTGATAACATATTTAGCATGCTCATAATTAATATAATGCTTATAGTCTGAAAACTCTCATTTTTAGCATCCCATTCATCCATTTATTATTATTCATGCATTTTGTGCATGAATGGACATACAATGATGTCCATTAAAATAAGAGGAGTCTGCATGGGATCAAGGGTCGCTTTCAATTTTTCTTTGTTTCTTGGATTGTCAGCACCAAAAAATTCATGACCTAGTGGCCAACCCTCTCGTAATGAGTTTTTCTGCATCCAACTAGGTTGATCCTTGGACACAGCAATCTTTTTTGGATGAATGCATAATTAATCATGTTAAATGATTCATGAACATTGTTCCACAAAATCATTTTCATACTTACTGACAATGTCATTTTCCTTTCTAGGTCATACTTGGGTTGCTAGCTGCTATTCTAATGCATAGCCAGGGATCACACTACTTGGCTAGACTTCCAATGGAAAATTTATTTCTGTGTCCAAGAGAATGTTGATGTGACACCCATAATTATTGCTACAAATTAATCACAAATCCTTGTTCAGTGTTTTTTCTTTTCTCACTTTATCATGCCAGGACCTTCATCTGCATCAGTGATCCTGAAACTGGATTACTTTGTTCCCCAACCATTCTTTGATTTAAGCATTAGAAATACATAGAAGAACATAAGAAAGTTAAATAAACGCACTATGTTATAGCTCCAATTTTATGATAGTAAAACAAGATGTCTTTAGGAAGGTATTTCTCTATCATATTATATCATTGTAAGATAATGATCTGGAAAGGCAACCACAATGCTCATGGCTATATTATATACTCCCTCTATCTCTTGAGAAAAGTTCTGTGTGTCATGGTTTCTAGGGTATGGTTTATACCATTCTCCATGCCTAGAATATCCATTCTGATCCTGCTGTTAGCTGAGTTCCTTCCACTCCTTTGATGCCCCAATCAGATTTTATTTTCTTGAAGCTTTCCACATTGCCTAACAATAGTAACAGTCTTCTTTTTCTGACTTTATAGAGAACTTGGTATTGTGCCTCTTACACACTGATCATATAATATTTTGTATTACAGTTATAATGATTGTCTGATAATGAATTGTAAACTCTAGAAGAAAAGGAATTATGTCCTATAATTGATCAATTAATCAATAAAAATTTTTCAGGTGCTTGCTATATATCATATGCTGTGTTAAATACTAAAGATACAAAAATAGTCAAAAGGCAAGGAGGTACACTCCTGTACTCAAGGAGGTACACTCTAATGGGTAACCTACTCTGTGCATACCTATTCCATACCTTTCCCATAGTGTTCTGCACACAGTAGGCAACAAATAAATGATTGTTATATTGGAGTATATTAGAATTATTTGTAAGAAAAGTTAATAAGACTGTCAAAATAGCTCTACTATCCTGGGATCAATGTAAGCTTTAGATATTTTTTAACTCCCACTCATTTCTTCTTAGTTTAGAATTCCTTATTCTACACTGTGCCAAATTATTCTTTACTGTATTCTTACTATGAGTGGTGTAATTCCTAAATCAGGAAGGACTGAGTTCAAGTTTTACTTTTGCCACTTATTTGCTGTTTGACCTTAGTAAGTGATTTAACTTTAGATAACTTTCTAGTTCCTTATCTACTAATTCAAGAAAAGAAAGGATTTGTAGTCTTGACTTGGTAGAGGGAGTATTCACACTGGAAGTTCCCACAGTGAAACAATAACAGATCTTTCATGTTACATTTAATTAGCTAAAATTCAGATTGGCTAAAATGGGTGAAAAGGAAAGCAACACATGTTAGAGAGAATGTGGAAAAATCAGGACACTAATTCACTCTTGGAACTGTGAACTGTTTACCATTTTGGTAAAGCAGTCTGGAATCATGCCTGAAGGAGTTATTAAACTGCATATACCTTTTGACCTAGCAATAGTGCTACTGTTTATAAAGATAATTAGAGAAAAAATGGAAAATAATGTAAATGTTTTAAAATATCTACAACAACTCTCTTAGTGGTAGCAAAGAACTGGAAATTGCAGAGATGTCCATCAATTAGGGAAAGGCCAAATAAGTTGTTGTATATAATTCTAATGAAATACCACTGTGGTATAAGAAATGATGAGTTCAATGATCTCAGAAAAACATGAATAGACTTTCATGAAATAATGAAGAGAGAAATGAACCGAAACAAGAGAATGTTGTATATTGTAATTGTAATATTATTTTAAGAACAACTTTGAGGGACTAAGTCATTTTCACTATTATAAATAATTATATTAACTACAAAGGATCTGTGGAGGAAGATACTATCCCAAGAAAGAACTAGTGAATAGAAATATGTATAGGCTGATATATATATATATATATATATGTATATATATGTGTGTGTGTGTGTGTGTGTGCATTTACACACATCTGTATATGCATATATTTTTATATATACATTTTTGTCTAATGGTAGCCATTTTTAGAGGGGGGACAGAAGAAAAAAAATCTAAAAGTTACATGACAACTTTTTATATATTAAAAAAAAACCCAGAAAGTTGTACACAATACATTTGCGGTTTCTTTAAAAAAAAAAA
>JAJPUD010025833.1:0-17147 GCA_023553655.1 Myrmecobius fasciatus
CCCCCCCCAACCAATGCTGGAGTGCTATTATTCTGGCAATCTGTCCATCAATGATTGCAAAAGTCCTCTGGCCCAGGAATATGATAATATTTCTTCCCTTAGATTTTAGGGAAGATATATTAGTGATCCTGAGACCCTCTGACCTAAGAATGCTATTGTTCTAACAATCTGTCTGTCAATGATTTCAAAGTCTTCTGGCCTTAGAATAGTCCTACATACATTACTGTCAAATAGATAATCTGTTGGTCAGTGATAACCAAGCCCCTGAGATAATAGTGCATAGACTATCCCTCAAACCTATTTGTAAGTCATAAAATTAGCAAATAAATAACATGAAGCTCTGATCAACTTCATCCTATAAGTCTATCTCTTTTCTCTTGAATCTTTGCTAAATCCTTTTGGAATTTAGTCCACTTCAATTGGCATTACAATTCCAATAAACTTTGTCTCTTGACTTGGATATGGGTTCAAGCCTGAAAATTCCTCTGAAACACCTTTTGACACAAATCTGTGACCCCCAACTTTTGGGGTCCCTTCTCAACCTCAACAAATACATGCTATGTTCACTTTTTCTTTCTGTTTTTTCTCTCTTATGATTTTCCCTTTTTGCTATGATTTTTCTCTCCCAACATGATTCATAAAGCAATGTGTATTAAAAATAAATGAATTTACTACAATAAAAAATGTTTATTGATTGTTTCTGCTTTTTCAGTAACCATAGTATCTCAAGTATCTCTCCTCTACTTTTTCTGATAGAGTCATCCCATATGAAAAGTAGTATATTTTTGGAGAAGAAAAAGAAAAAAAGGTTCGCACAACAGGTGGATGCATTAAAAAAAAGTCACATATGCAATGTGTAACACCTATGAACCTTCCTCCTGCATGAAGGGAGAGATTGAGGATGTCCTCTCAAATCTCTTCATTAAAGTATAGCTTGATCTTTATAATTGTTTTTATTTAGTTTTGGTATTTTGGTGTTGTGAGAAATGCATGGGCATTTTGTGAATGAAAAGGGAAACTAAGGACTTCTCAGAATAATAACCTTGGGTAGTTCAGGCTCTGATTGATTACTGAGCTCTGGGGCTCTTCCAGCAGAAATGTTTGAGATACCCCTTTACATCCCTTGCTCATAAGAAGTAATACCTGAAGACAGACCAGTTCACCTTGATGAATGGTTTAGTAGTTTAGGAATATTTAACCCTCTTGCTTAATTGATCCCTTTTCTTAATAATATACCTAGCAAAGGTATTAGAAACATTTATTGCTTAACTAAGACGCTGGTGCCACAAAGGCCCACGTGCATACCAAAGACAAATAATTGAGTTGGCTGATGATTTTAAAGATTAACTAGGGGTTTGGGTGGGTTAAAGGAAGGGGTGTTTCTGTAATCTTGACTATATAATCCTTTTACCTACATCTGTAAATTGGCCTCCTTTCCCCAGATTCTTGACAGATTCTAATAAAACTTCTAATCTTCACTTTGAGAGATCTCTGAGTAGTCATTTTGAGTCAGGGGTTACATTATCCCACAATTTGTTTCGTTTCCACAATGGTGAAAGTTAAATTGGAAAAATGAGCTTGAATTGGAGGGTTAAAACCCACAAGGACATGGGCAGGTGTTGAAGTGAAGGTTTTCTCCCTCAAAAGATTGTAAGAATGCAAGCTCCTTAGGGAAGGAACTGGATTTTATAATGGGGGTGATAGCCTGAGATTTGAAAAGATTTACGTAAGTTTATGCACATAAACCCTAGTGAGCAAGGTTCAATGAGTTCTCTTTGACGACAAAAACTGCTTAAACCCTTTCCCCCAAAGAGTTAGGACTGGGATAAGACCAGTGAGCCCCCTCCCCCCTTTTTAGGGACAAGAAGGCAACACCCCTTTAGGGAAGGGAAGGGGAGACCTTGTCAGCCGTGGGAAAAAGTTTAAATTCAGCAAAGAAAAAGAGATCTGGCTATTTTAGGATTTAAAAGCCTTGTTTTGTATCTGTTTTAAGTCTCTGTTTTAAGCCTATCAGACATCTCAATGCAAACTAACTTGCATTCTTCTGAAGCTTTCAAGCTTCTCTTCCTAGGGGGGGCCTGGGGAATAGCCAGAGCCACTGCATGTGGATTTATGTCTAGTCTAGAATCTCCAAAGAATGGTATGCTCCCTCCAAATCCCATGCTCTGGAGTCAACTTCAGTTTTTCTCTAGCTGGGTCTGTAGTTCCCCAACCCTCCAGAGCCCCAAAATTCTTCTCAGAGGATTGTGGACTCTGTGAAAGGATGTGGTCTATTCCTTTTCTTTCTTTCTTTTTTTTTTTTTTTTTGCTGAGGCAATTGAGGTTAAGTGACTTGCTCAGGGTCACACAGCTAGGGAATGTTAAGTGTCTGAGGCAGATTTGAACTCAGGTCCTCCTGACTTCAGGGCTGGTGTTTTATCCACTGCGCCACCTAGCTGCCCACCCCCTTTTAAAAATTAAAAAAATTTTTTTTTTATTAAAGCTTTTTATTTACAGAACATATGAGTGATTTTTCTACATTGACCTTTGCAAAATTTTTTTTTGTTCCAAGTTTTTCCCCTCCTTCCCCCCACCTCCCACCCCTAGATGACAAGTAATCTAATACATGCTAAATATGTTAAATTATATGACAAATCCAATACATGTATACATATCTATACAGTTATCTTACTGCACAAGAAACATCAGATCTAGGAGAGAAAAAAAAAACAAAAAACAAAAAAAAAACAACCTAAGAAGGAAAACAAAATGCATGGAAATATTCACAGAAAGCGTTAAAATGCTGTGTTGTGGTCCACACTCAGTTCCCTCAGGCCTTTCTCTGGATGTATATGACTATCTGGAACTGGTTTGAATCAGGATGTGGTCTATTTTTATGTGACTTGGGAAAATCTAGGAAAATCCACTTTGCATGTTAAAAATCTTTTCTTTGGGGTAGCTAGGTAGCGCAGTGGATAGAGCACCAGCTCTGAAGTCAGGAGGACCTGAGTTCAAATCTGATCTCAGACACTTAACATTCCCTAGCTGTGTGACCCTGGGCAAGTCACTTAACCTCAATTGCCTCAGCAAAAAAAAAAAAAAAAAAAAATCTTTTCTTCCCCAAAATGAGCAGTCCACATGAGTTTAAGAAAGAGTACAAGATTTAGGGGAAAATAGGAGCCATTGCCATTTTGCTTCCAAGGGTCTGTAATCACCTCATGTCTCAAATAGTTTATTTTCAATTCAAAGTTTTTGAGATGTCTAGCAGAGTGGAGTTTCTGAGGGAGAAGAGGAGCTTTCCCTCCAAAATGTGACTTAAATTTTTTGTTTAAATTTAAATTATATATAATAAAATTACTTTCAATTGTTGTATTTGGGAATAAGATTTTAGAAATGTGTGTGCATTAATATTGAAGTATTGTTACTAGGAGTTTAAATGTATATTTTATTTGATTTTAAGTAAAAAAAATTGATTATAAAAAAAATTTTCTCTTAACTTACCTAAAGAGATCACATGTTTGTATCTCCTTATCCGATGAAATATATTTAAGATATCGTGTTGTTTTCTAAATTGTATATTGGGCAAATTGTAAAAATTATATGAGCTATGCTTCAAAATTTTGTCAGCTCCATTGGATATGATATAAATTTTGTGAGGTTTGGTCTAAAAGTTATTTAAATATTATTTATATTCTGAATTTTAAGATTTGTCTTGCTTTCTCCATTCAACAAAGATAAATACCTAAAAGGTAGAGTTTATAAAATTTTATAGAAAGTTAAAAAAAAGGTTGTTTAAAAGAAACAAGGAACAAGAAAGATTGGTTATAAAAGCAATTGATAAGATTAAAAAGCAATTAAAAGTTTGTATTTGGTGTGGAAATACATATAGAAGAATTGTACATGTTTAACATATGTTGGATTGCTTGCTGTCTAGCGGAGGGGATAAGGAGAAGGGAGGGAGAAAATTTAGAACGCAAGGTTTTGCAAGGGTGAATGTTGAAAACTATCTATGCATATATTTTGAAAACAAAAAGCTATTATTTAAAAAAAAAACAAAGGAAGTTTGTATTTGCATTCACAGGAGTCATGTTTGTGGGGCTGTGCTGATGACAAATCTCGAGATGAAAAGGCCTGCATTCTTGAGATGGAAATGGACACTTGATCCTTTTATTAATTAAGTTAGTTGGGGTTATCATAATATTGAAATCTAAAATTGACAATTACTATGTGTGGGAAAAGCCCACAATAACTCTAAAGGCTTTGGGGTCCCTTCCCCTACTTTATAAACTTGCCAGGTTTGGAAAAAGCTTAGTTCAAAGTAAATTTCTGAAAATTCTTCATTAGGATTTTTGGTAGTTAAGAATTGAAAACTTTTATTTTAGATCTGTTGGCTAGGGAAGGTTAGTATAGTCCACCCTTTCTCCATTGGATATGACTGGGGCCTCTGAGCCCTTTACTCTGGGTAGGGGTTGGGGGAGAAGTGAGAAAAGCAGCCCACTTACTTGTGCTTACCCTTCTTGGTCCCCTCCAATTCAAATTGGATTTCATTCAAATTCTATTATTAATTGCTTCGTCTTCTTTTTTTTTAAAGGAATAGCTCATGTTTACATGGGGTTATTAATTGGATATTTGCTTTTACTTTTCAAGTCTGTGATTGTTTTAAGGCAATTATGGTGCAGTATTAAAGGTTCTACTGCTTAGCAATGCAAGAAGTTTGTTACAACTGCAAGTTCTCTGAAAATGATTACTTCTGCCAAGGTCTTCATTTGTCTTCAACAAAATTATTTAATATTTATTCAAGGGCAGCATTATGGTCTTCTTTGTTTAATTAATATGATAGCAAATATGATCTATAGCTTTCTTGAAGTACCTAGAGCAGAATTTTAACCTGATATCCCTGCACTTAGTTTTGACTGTGCCCTGCAGGCATAGTTTGGTTATGCCCAGTGGTTTATAAGATTTTTTCTTTTTTTTTTTTTTACATAACTCTGGTTAGTGAAACTTGCTATTGAATTTGTGAACAATTGCCTGATGAATTATTGTCAGTAATCTACCATTTGAGAAAAATCCATAAGCTACTCAGAGAAATGTGATCCGGAATTATTACAGGTGGAGGTCTGTATCTGGGCAAGAGTTGGGAGGATATTCTTGACCTCCACTTAAGGTGGGATCCTTCTGACTCAGTTTTCCAGTTGTATTTCTTTGAATAAGAACCCATCTGACTATTTCTGAGTTCTGCTATAAGGTGGAATTGTTACTGCATGATTGGTTGTCAAACTGAGCTAAGGATGCTTTATTCTGTCTTGTGTGTTCCCAGGCTGAAGCCTGAAGGACCAATGTTGATGGTATTATAATAATGCTCCCATTTTTTCCTCTTATAGCAAATTTCTATAAGAACAAATGGCCAATAGACATAAACACAATTCAAGTAAATTCTATTTTGGTATTTTCAATTTGAAAAATTTTGGTCATTATATCTTAAGTAATTAGGTAAATGAATATTTGACCTAGTTTTCTATCTGTTGCTACATGTATGTGTCTGTATGAAATAAGATCCTTAAAAGGTTTCAAAATAATATAAGAACAATTGATACAACTGCTTGTGGGACCTAATTGTTATTTTATTGAAACTAAAGCTGAAACATCCTTCGTATGGTTAGAGAAGAGGATTTTAGTGTATTCAAGTTTTCTTAGAAAGATGTAACTTATGGAATATTTTGTTGCATCAATGAGAAAGTCAATTTTATATAAGTTTGTTACTAATGTGAAAATAGCATGTTTGTCCTATGTGTGTCTTGTGGCACAAACATGTTTTCTTTTGAATAACTTATTTGATATGAAAAGCTGTTGGTCAATCTAAAATCTGAGTGGTTTTTAAACATCTTCAGGCCAGTTTCTAATCCCAGAACCAAGCCAGTGGAATTTAGGCTTACAACAGGCTGCAAAGGTTCTTATAAAATCTATTTTCACTGGTCACAGACTAGGAACCCAAGTAAGTCCTGAAAGTGCCATTGAATCCCTTTCTCCTGAAACCTGTTCAAAAGAGGGATTTTTGTCTAGGAAAAAATACTGACAGAGAGGCATCACATATGCCTCATGTAGACGTTTGGGTTAATCTCTATCTTAATATTCTGCCTTGGACAGGCAAATGAGACCTGTGAAGGAAGGATTTTGTGAATACCTCTATTATTCTGATGGGATTCCCCCTTTCTCAAAATTGCTTTTGAGTTATAATATAGTCTCTATTAAAAGACATATTTAACTAGCTATTTATAGAATCTTCAGAGAAGATATAAGCATACCTCCCCAAAATGAGGATTCTGCTCTTAGTGCTCTCTTGTTCTCTCTCTGAGTTCTCATAGGTTTGTTTTCCTCTAGGCTTTGAGCAATTTACTTAAAATGATCATCACCAGGCAGTTGTATTGACAAGCTTCAGGGGTCTGACTCAACCCACTGGATCTTCAATTAGCTTAAAATCCTCCAAATTGGACCTGTTAGAATGACCCAATTTAATGTCCATTCTCAGCAGGAAATAGTTTCAGAAGATGAGATCAATGTCCCATACCCCCAAGAGACTTTGGGCCCCATTGGTTTGAGAGTGAATTGGAACTGATTGGTGAATTGACCCTAAACTCCCTAATGTCTGACTGGATTCCCTGTAAGGAGTTCATCCTATGAAGGGGGAGGTTATATAGTATTTTTTTTTCCTGAGACAATTGGGGTTAAGTGACTTGCCCAGGGTCACACAGATAGGAAGTGTTGAGTGTCTGCGATCACATTTGAACTCAGGTCCTCCCGAATTCAGGGCTGGTGCTCTAGCCACTGTGTCACCTAGCTTCAACTCGAGGTTATATAGTATCAATGCTACTCCCCTGCTGCAATAGTATTTGGGATCTAAAATAGGGACATTGGGTTAAGATTTGCATTAATATTACTGAGAGAGATACCCCACAAACAGTTTGGTTTGATGCTTGTCAAATTGTAGAATTATAGAGGCTTGAATAAGTATTCTGATAGAGAAAGGATTTTATATAACTGCCTGTTCAATTTGGAATAATGTTTGGTTTGCTATAATGACTAGACATTTAGAAAATGCAGATCAAAGTTGGGAATAGATATAATAGTTATAGATCTTTTAGGAAGATTTAGAATCAAGTCAAGGACTTAAAAGCAAGGAATAGACACCAATGCCTATGTAGAATTGGTCAAGTACTCTGCAAAGAGTCTGAATGAAAAGCAATTTCTGTCTGTGTTACAGGTTGCCCCATGCCCAAATGGTACCATTTCCTTTGAATATGAAAAAACATGAGAGTGAATTCAAGTGTGGGAGAGTAAGAATATTATATTGTGATCCACCTTCAGTTCCTACAGTCCTCTCTTTGGGTGTAGATGGTTCTCTTCATCACAAGATCATTGGAACTGGCATCAGTCATCTCATTGTTATAGAGTCACATTCATCAGAATTGATTGTTGTATAATATTGATGTTGACATGTACAATTATCTTCTGGTTCTGTTCATTTCACTTAGCATCAGTTCATGCAAGTCTCTCCAGGCCTTTCTAAAATCATCCTCCTGATCATTTCTTATAGAACAATAATATTCCATGATATTCATATACCATAGTTTGTTCAGTCATTCTCCAGCTGATGGGCATCCACTCTGTTTCCAGTTTCTTGCCACTACAAAAAGGCTGCCACAAACATTCTTGCACATGTGGGGCCCTTTCCTTCCTTTAAGATTTCTTTGGCATATAAGCCCAATAGAAACAATGCTGAGTCAAAGGCTATACACAGCTTTTTGATACATAGTTCCAAATTGCTCTCCAGAATGGCTGGATCCATTCACAACTCCACCAACAATGTATCAGTGTCCCAGTTTTCCCACATACCCTCCAACATTCCTCCTTGTCTTTTCCTATCATCTGAGCCAATCTGACAGGTGTGTAGTAGTATCTCAGAGTTGTCTTAATTTGCATTTCTCTGATCAATACTGATTTAGAGCACCTTTTCATATGATTAGAAATAATTTTATCAAATTTACTTTTTATCTGAATGTACTTAAAGCTACAAAGTTTTATGTAATAATAACATCACAATAGAAACACAATATATTTGAAATAGGATTTGGGGCAGCTGGAATCTGATTGTTACACTCACATTATCCAAGTGTTGAAATACATTTTAATATATTTTTTAAGCACAATTTCTTTTTCTAAAATAGGATTATTTAGATACTCTATTTCTTCTTTTATTAATCAATTAATCTTTTCCTAAATATTCTTTCATTTCACTTAAATTGTTAAATTAACTGGGCAAAATCACTCCTAATAATCGTTTTGATTTCATCTTCTTTAGTGGTATATTCACCCTTTTTATTTTTGATACTAATGTTGACACTACTATTTCTTCTCTTTCTCTCATATTAACCAGTGTTTATTTTATTGTTTTTTTTAATAAAATGAATTCCTGGTTTTACTTATTAATGCAGTGCCTTCCCTACTCTCAATTGTATTAATCTTATCAAATATATATTTTTGTTGCATTGGAATCTGAAAAGGAAACATTTAATATTTCTGTTTTTCTGGATTAAGCTTTGAAATTTTTATGTCCTAAAACATGGACAATCTTTGTAAAGGTACTATATATCACTGAGAAAAAACATTTCTTTCTATTCCAATTCTATTTTCTTCAGATATCTATCATATCTAAGTTATCTAAAATTTTATTCACTTGCTGGACATTTTTTTATTTTTTAAATTAAATTTATCTAGTTCTAAGAGGAGAATATTAGCCCCCTCCCCCCTATATTTCCACCTGTAATTTATTTAACTTTTCTTTTAAAAATTTAGGTGCACAGTATTTGGTGCATATAGGTTTATGTAGATATTGCTTCATTGTCTATGATATCTTTTATCATAATATAGTTTTTCTGTTTATCTCTTTTAGTTAAGTCTATTTTAGCTTTAACTTTCTCTGAGACAATGATTAATACTGTTTTTTTTAAACATCAGCCAAAGTATAATAAATTCTATTTCAACCTTTTATTTTTATTCTATGTGCATCTCTTTTAAAGTATGTCTCTTGGTAAACAGCCCATTTTTGGATACTGATTTTTAATTCATTCTGCTCTCTATTTACATTTTATGGGTGAATATATTCCAGTCACATTCAAAATTATACTTACTAGTTGTGCATTTTCTTCTATATTACTTTTCCTTACTGTTTATTCTTCTCTCCCTTTCTTTTTACCCTATTTGCTGTCAGACAATTAATTTACTTTGACCACTGCCTCCTTAAGCCACACCCTTTTTATGCATTTTTCTCTTAATGTTCTTCTCTTGCCCTCATGCTTAGTTTACCCAACTTGCTAAGAGTCCCTTATTGTATCCCCTTGCCCTCTTATTTTTCTGTAGTTAAGAGGACTTTTATATCTTTCTAGATGTTTATGTTCTTCTCTCTTTAACACAGTTCTGATGAAAATAAACAGTACCAGCCCTCTACTGTATTAATTCTTCCATTCATGCCTCATTTGAATGAAATTGTTGCTCCATTTAATTCTCCAAACCCAATTTTATTTTTTTTAGAATCATCCCATCATACTCAAGTCAGTCCCAAGCCTTCTTTATGACTATAGGCTTTTTCAAACTCCTCTAGTAATAATAACATTCTTAAGACTTACATTTTCCCATATAAGAAGTAAAAAGTTTTAGCTTATTAAATTCTTTTTTTTTTTTTCCTTTTTCTGCTTAGGCAATTGAGATTAAGTGACTTGCCCAGAGTCACACAGTTAGGGAACGTTAAGTGTCTGAGACCAGATTTGAACTCAGGTCCTTCTGACTTCAGGGCTGGTGCTCTATCCACTGCGCCACCTAGCTGCCCCTATTAAATTCTTTATAATTAGTTTTTCATGTTTACCTTATTAGTTTCTCCTGATTTTTGTAAGTCAAATTTGCCATTCAGTTCCAGTTTTTTCCTCACAAATATCTGAAAATCCTTTAAGTCATTAAATATCCATTTTTTTCCCATGCAGGATTACACTCAGCTTTTATTCTTAGTTGAGAACCCAGCTCTTTTGCTTTTCAGAATATCATGTTCCATGACCTTCAATCTTTTATTATAGAAACTCCTAAATCTAGTGTTATCTTGATTGTAGCTCCACTATATTTAAATTGTTTTTTTCTTACTTAGTTGCTTGTAATATTTTCTCCTTGACTTCAGAGCTTTGAAACTTAGTTATGATGATCCTGTGAATTTTCATCATAGAATTTCTTTCAGGTAGTAATTGGTGGATTTTTTTTTCCAATTTCCAATTTCCAATTTTTCCAATTTCCAATTTTTTTCCAATTTTCCAATTTTACCTTCTAGTTCTATAACTTCAGGCCAATTTTCCTTAATAATTTCTTAAAGCACAGTGTCTGGACTTTTTAAAATTAAAGTGTTTAAGTAGTTAAATTTTTTTAATATTTTCTCTCCTTGATCTGTTTTTCAGGTCAGTTTTTTTTTTCTGATGAGATGTTTCACATTTCCTTTAATTTTTCATTATTTTATTTTGTTTTATAATTTCTTAGTGTCTCAGGAAGTCATTAGCTTCTTACCCAAATCTAATTTTTAAGAAGTTATTTTCTTCTGTAAGTTTTTGGCTATTTCCCCCTCCTCCAATTGGTTGACTTTCTTTTCATCATTTTCTTGGTTTTTTTTTTCCTCCATTACTCTTATTTTTTCCCCTAATTTTTCCTCAGCCTCTCTTAGTTGATTTTAAAAGTCCTTTCCAAGAACTCTTTTGGGGTTTGTGACCATTTTACATTATTCTTTGAAGTAGAAGTAGCTGTTTTGATTTCATTGTCTTCTTTTGAGTTTGATCCCAAAACTTCTCTGTCATTATAGTAGCTATTTATGGTCAAGTTCTTTCTCTTTTGCTTATTTAAAAAAATTTTTTTTAAATGGCTTTTTTCTTGACTATGAACACCTGAGCAGTTCATCTTTACTTTCACTTTTTGGAGCAAATGGAGACAAAACAATGAGAAGGCAAAAAGTTAAAGAACTGAAAATGAAGGGAAAGATCTTTTTTTTTTTTTTAATTTTATTTTATTTGCAAAACATATGTATGGGTAATTCTATAACATTAACCCTTACATAGCTTTCTGTTACAGATTTTTCCCCCCAGCTCCCCACCCCTCCTCTAGATGGCAGGATATCCACTACATGTTAATTATGTTAAAATACTTGGCAAATAGAATATATGTATACATATTTCCAAACTTATCATTGTTGTGCAAGAAAAATCATATCTAAATAGAAGACATATCAGATAAAGGAAACACAACGTAAGCAAACATCAATCAAGAGTATGAGAATGTTATGTTGTGGTCCACATTTCACATCCCTCTCTCTGGGTGTATATGGCTTTCTTGAGTGAACAATTGGAAGTGGTTTGAAACATTTTGTTGTTGAAGGGAGCCATGTCCATCAGAATTGATCGTCATATAGTATTGTTGTTGCCGTGTATAATGATCTGGTTCTGCTCATTTCACTCAGCATCAGTTCATGCAAGTTTCTCCAGGCCTCTCTGAAATCATCTTGCTGGTCATTTCTTACAGAACAATAATATTCCATAATATTCATATACCATAATTTATTCAGCCATTCTCCAATTGAAGGGCATCTATTCAGTTTCCAGTTTCTAGCCACTACAAAAAGGGCTGCTACAAACATTCTTGCACATGTGGGGCCCTTTCCTTCCTTTATGATTTCTTTGGGATATAAACCCAGTAGGAAGGCTGCTGGGTCAAAGGGTATGCACAGTTTGATAACTTTTTGAGCATAGTTCCAAATTGCTCTCCTTAATGGCTGTATCCGTTCACAGCTCCACCAACAATGCATCAGTATCCCAGCCTTCCCACATCCCCTCCAACATTCATCATTAACTTTTCCTGTCATTTTAGCCAATCTGACAGGTGTGCAGTGGTACCTCAGGGTTGTCTTGATTTGCATTTCTCTGATCAATAGTGATTTGGAGCACCTTTTCATATGACTACAAATAGTTTTAATTTCATCCTCTGAAAATTGTCTGTTCATATCCTTTGACCATTTATTGATTGGAGAATGGTTTGAATTTTTATAAATATGAGACAATTCTCTATATATTTTAGAGATGAGACCTTTATCAGAACCCTTAAATGTAAAAATGATTTCCCAATTTATTGCTTTGAAGGGAAAGATCTTAAACTTTTACAGTTAATTATGTTGAAAAGGGAAGTAAGGGCTGCAAAAAATAAGTCAAGAGTATTTCTACAAAATGTTTACAACAATGCATCTTAGTTCTCCAGTGGCCCCCAAATCACTACCACAGAACGGGAAGCAGTGGGAGGATTGGATGTGCCAACTCCTAAATTTATATGTAAATGATAAGATTTCAATAACTAGGAAAGAAATAGATTAAGCAGCTTGTTGGGTGGGAGGTTCAGTATTAATGACTACCTTATTAAGTAAATAGTCCTATGAAGGGGACAAGTTCTCTTTACAATGCCAGAGAAGAAGAAGGAGGAAGAAAAACAGGAGGAAAGAAATAAGTAGGATTCTCCTTCAAGCTTATTTCCTCCTTATCAACCTCCTCCTCCTCTTCCTCCTCAATTTCTTGCTGTATCCCCACCACCCTCTGCAACAGCAGCAGCACCCCAGAGCATTGAAGACACCTCCGGAGGAGGAAAGGAAAGAATTGATTCTATGTCAAAAAGAATTACAATATTTTCCATTCTGGCCCTCGTGTACCCTTTTTGTGAAGTTCCTGGGGTCGGGGGACAGGAGGATTAGGATATGTAATGCCCTCTTTAATTTTACTGAGATAGAGGCATTTAAGAAGAAATGAACTGAAAGCCATGATAAAAAAAAAGAACCTAGACATTATTTTACAACAAAGTAGATGAATCTTTAGTTAATTTGATTAGAAAAAGGAAAAAAGAAAATCAAATTGTTAGTCTCAAAAATGAAAAGGGAGAACTTTCCATCAATGAAGAGGAAATTAGAGCAATAATTAGGAGTTATTTTACCTAACTATATGCCAATAAATTTGATAATCTAAATGAAATGGAGGACTATCTACAAAATATAGATTGCCCAGGATAACAGAAGAAAAACTAAATTACTTAAATAGTCCCATTTTAGAATAAGAAACAGAATAAGCTATTATTCAACCTCTAAGAAAAAATTCCCAGGGCCAGATGGATTTACATGTGAATTCTACCATACATTCAAAGAACAATTAATTCCAATATTATATAATCTATTTGAAAAAATAGAGAAAGAAGAAGTCCTATCAAATTCTGTTTATGACACAAATATGGTACTGATAGCTAAACCTGGTAGGGTGAAAATAGAGAAAGAAAATTATAGACCAATTTCCCTTATGAATATTGATGCAAAAATTTTAAATAAAATATTAGCAATGAGATTACAGAAAGTCTCCTCAGGATAATACACTATGACTAAGTAGGATTTTTATCAGGAATGCAGGGCTGGTTCAATATTAATAAAACTATCAGCATAATCAACTATATCAATAACCAAACTAACAAAAATCATACGATTATCTCAATAGATGCAGAAAAAGCATTTGATAAAATCCAACACCCATTCCTATTAAAAACACTAGAGAGTATAGGAATAAAGGACTTTTCCTTAAAATGATCAGTAGCATCTATTTAAAACCATCAGCAAGCATCATATGTAATGGGAACAAACTAGAACCATTCCCAATAAGATCAGGAGTGAAACAAGGCTGCCCACTATCACCATTACTATTCACTATTGTATTAGGAATGTTAACACTGGCAATAAGAGAAGAAAAAGAGATTAAAGAAATTAGAGTAGGTCATGAGGAAACCAAATTATCACTCTTTGCAGTTGATATGATGGTATACTTAAAGAACCCTAGTGACTCAACTAAAAAACTACTAGAAACAATTCACAATTTTAGCAAAGTTGCAGGATACAAAATAAATCCACATAAATCATCAGCATTTTTATATATTACCAATAAAGTTCAGCAGCAAGAGATACATGCACTTAAGCCCCTGAAAGAGGAAGTTGGGTGTAGAGGGCCAGTATTGAATAAGTCCATGAACAGCTAGAGTCCTGTCCAGGTATTACTAGAGACCTGCTCTTGGTTAGAGAGAGACATTCACCATCTCCCTAACAATGAATTATGAAGATACACTTGATAAATTTAGGATAATCTTGATGGAGAATGCATGCAACAGGAAGAAGGCATTTTAATTATAATATTTACCCCTTAACAATGAATTAAAGACATATTTGAGGTAAATAATTAGCATGACAATTTCTGCTATTTACTACTCTTTTTGACAAGTACTTTGGTATTTATAAACATCACAATTATTTTGTTGGTATTGATGAGCATCACAACTATGCCATTTACAATTCTGTGTTGATAAGTACCTTGATATAGATAGTCAAGATGGATACTGAAATGTCAAAATGTTGAGGTGTGAGAAATGAGGGTTGAGAGATCCCCTGACAGCATTGGGGTCTCTTGGCCAGTCCCAGGCTTTGTGAAAGAATTCACAAATCCAAATAAATGAGTAGACAGGTTTGTGCCAAAAAAAAAGAAAAAAAAATGGATTTATTACACTGAGAAGACAACTTTTTCAGTGAGCCAGATCCAAAAGGGAAGTAGGGATGATTTGAGGCTCTTTATATTAGCCTTCTGAATCTTACAAAAATGAATATTGATATATTGAGTTACCATCTAGGGGAGGGGGTGGGGGGGAGAGAGAAAAAATTTGGAAAACAAGATTTTGCAAGAATGAATGTTGAAAACTACCTATGCATATATTTTGAAAATGAAAAGCTTTAAAATGAATGTTGGAAATTATCTTTATGTATATTTGGAAAAATAAAATAGCTGTCAAAAAATAAAATAAAATTCTAAAATATATATATATATATATATTAGCCTTCTGAGGATTGAGGCTGGGGAGATTCTGTAGAGGGTGGTGATTATGCCCCAGGGGAAGATGTCCAATTGAATTGTAGGTGGAGATCTCATCTAGGAGTTTCCCAATGAACAAGAGGGTGGGGCTTTTCCCAGAAGGGTTTGAGATCTCTTATCCAGCACCACCCTTCCTTAAGTCACAGGGTGGGGCCTCTCCCAGGGGGGTTTCAATTCAGGGCCTTTCCAACCCTTCCCAGCAGTGATCAAGGGGGAAGCAGTTTACATCAAAAGTATGGTCTGTGCATTAACCCTGGAAGGTATATGATGTCACCTGAAGGCAGCTAGTAATATTGTAATACTAGCCTAAAAATTATAAATCCTGCCTCTCAAATTAATAAACAAAGCATGTCTTCTGGCTGGCCTGAGATATTCATTCACACTCTTGGTATTCCCTGGAGCTGGACTCCAATAGTTGGGATTATCAATACAGACTCTAAATATGCTTAGGGTATAGTACATACTTTTGGCAAACTATGGGAAAAGACGGGGAAAGAACTAGTCCATGTAGAGCTGGTTAAGCAGGTGTTAGAAGGTCTATTACTTCCCTCCAAAATTGTGGTAGTACAGATGATGGGAACATTAGAAGGGGATTTCTGATGAAATGACTGGAAATAGATTGGCAGATAAAGAGGCAAAGAACCTTCCAGGAGGAGGCTGAAACTAAAATGTTGACCATTATCTCTGACCTTCCAATCCACAGTCAGTCCCTATATTCAATAAAAAAGAAGAATTGGGCCTGTTAAAACTGAGGAAGGATGATGGGTACTCCCTGATGTGAGGAGAATGCTCAACAAAGAATAATTAGGAAAATATTGGGAATATTATTTAAAGGGAATCATCTTAGACACCAGCGGTTTGTGACATCTTTCTAAAGACTTTTGGGTTGTATACGGTAGCCAAACAAATTTTTTTTTCTTTTTAAAAATTTTTTTATTAATACTTTTTATTTGCAAAACATATGTATGGGTAATTCCTAAACATTAACCCTTACAAAGCTTTCTGTTACAAATTTTTCCCTCCTACTCCCCACCCCTCCCCTAGATAGCAGGATATCCACTACATGATAATTATGTTAGAATACTTAAATCAAATATATGTATAGTTATTGCCACACATCATTTTTTTGTTCAGGAGAAATTGTATCTATAAGAGAGAATAATCCAATAAAGGAAATACAATACAAGCAAACATCAATAGAGAACATGAAAATGTTACGTTGTGGTCCACATTTCACATCCCTCTCTCTGGGTGTAATTGGCTTTCTTCACTGAACAATTGTAATTGGTTTGAAGCATTTCATTGTTGAAGAGGGTCATGTCCATTAGAACTGATCTTCATACAGTACTGTTGTTGCCGTGTATCTCCTGGTTCTGCTCATCTCACTCAGCATCAGTTCATGTAAGTCTCTCCAGGCCTCTCTGAAATCATCTTGCTGGTCATTTCTTACAGAGCAATAATATTCCATAACATTCATATACCATAATTTATTCAGCCACTCTCCAATTGATGGGCATCTACTCAATTTCCAATTTCTAGCCACCACAAAAAGAGCTGCCACAAACATTCTTGCACATGTGGGGACCTTTCCTTCTTTTATGATTTCTTTGGGATATAAGCCCAATAGAAAGGCTGCTGGGTCAAAGGGTATGCACAGTCCGATAACTTTTTGAGCATAGTTCCAAATTACTCTCCAGAATGGCTGGATCCGTTCACAGCTCCACCAAAAATGCATCAGTGTCCCAGTCTTCCCACATCCCCTCCAACATTCGTTATCTTTTCCTGTCATTTTAGCCAATCTGACAGGTGTGTAGTGGTACCTCAGAGTTGTCTTAATTTGCATTTCTCTGATCAATAGTGATTTGGAGCACCTTTTCATATGATTATAAATAGTTTTAATTTCATCATCTGAAAATTGTCTGTTCATATCCTTTGACCATTTATCAACTGGAGAATGGCTTGAATTTTTATAAATGTGAGACAATTCTCTATATATCTTAGAGATGAGACCTTTATCAGAACCCTTAAATGTAAAGATGATTTCCCAATTTGATGCTTCCCTCCTAATCTTGTCTGCATTAGTTTTGTTAGTACAGAAACTTTTTATCTTAATATAATCAAAATTATCTATCTGGTATTCAATTAAGAGTTCCAGATCTT
>JAJPUD010025835.1:0-17146 GCA_023553655.1 Myrmecobius fasciatus
AGACAGATGGGGAAACTGAGTCTTGGGGAAATGACCTACTCTCAACCTTTTAGGATTCTTGTCCCCACTAGACAGATGGGGAAACTGAGTCTTGGGGACATGACCTACTCTTTCCCTTTTGAAATTACTTTGATTTGGGTTTGGGGGAGGTTTTTTATGCTACTTGTTTGCTGTTTGTTTGCTTTGGGGAGGAGGCTGGTTATGATTTCACATAATGACCTATGATTTCACTGGTAAGGAAGTTACCGTGTGAGAAATCTATCCAGCAGCACAGATAAGCTACTCAAGTATAACTGAGTCTCCCAGTGGCTTGTGATATTTATTTTGTACATTTGTGTCTGTGGACATGTCTATATTCTGCCCCCTCCCGCCACCAGAACGCCAGCCGCTTGAGGGCAGGAATGATTTCATTGTTGTCTGTATGTCTCCAGAAGCTGGCACACAGTAGGTGCTTCATGTTTATTGAACTGATTTGAACTTTTAGCCACAGATGATCGATAGAGGGCACTGAGAGGTTAAATGACTTGGGTCAGGGAAGACAGGATCTGAACCCAGCTAAATGTCAAAATGGTCAGCTGGGCTTGGAGTCAGGAAGATCTGAGTTCAAATTCAGCTGGCTGTATGACCCTGAGCAAGTCACTTAACCCTGCCTGCCTCAGTTTCCTCATCTTTAGAATGGGAACAATAATAGAATCTGCCTCCTGGAGTTTTTGAGTGATTGCTGTAGTTGTTTAGCCATGTCTGACCTTGGGAGCCCATTTGGAGATTTCCTTCTCCAGCTCATCTGACAGATGTGGAAACTGAGGCAGAGAGAGCAAAGGGACTTTCTCAGCGTCATACAGCCGGTAAGCATCTGAGGCCAGATTTGACATAGGAAGATGAGTCTTGCTGACTCCAGGTCCAGCTCACTGTCCACTGCATCAGCTGGTGCCAGGTTGTGAGGATTAAGTGAGATAATATTTGTAAAGCCCTGAGCACAGTGCCTGGCATACAGCAGGTGCTACATAAATGCTTCCCCCCAGTCCAAGTCCATCTCTCTAAACACGACAGCAAGTTGTCCTAACTTTGCATTTATTTGTCCCCACAGAGACTGAGTTTGCCTTTCTATGATGTCCAGAATCCCGAGCTGGGTTGCCAACCAAGAAGGAAGCTGCCCTGAGCTGCCCCTGGGGGGCAAGGACCCCAAGGACCAGCTTCTTTCCTCAACCGAGCTTCACAAGCCCCCCTGGACTGCCCGGGGAGTCGCCACCGGCCAGGACTTGGCAAATTTGCCCACCGTCCATTTGTCCATCCCTCCTCTCCTTAGCGCGGCCCCCCTCTCTGACCTCTTCCCTTGCTCGGTGACCCCTGAGGGTCCGTCCCTCCCCCATGGGCTCAGGAACAGCAGGACCCTTTTAAAGAGGAAGCCCCCGCCCCCCCCCGCCCCGAAGCACATTTAAAATCCGCTCCACTTTATGGAAACTCAGCTGGGCCCTGATATCTCCCAGAGCGGGGTGGGATGCGGGAGGAGGAGGAGGAGGAGGAGGGCAAAGGGGGCATGTACCGTTTGGATGAGGCCCTGGAGGAAGAAGGCCGGTGCACACAGCTGCAGAGAGCAGGCCCAGAGAGGGAGGAGGTGGGAGAGAACAAGCAAAGAAGGAAGTTAGAAAGAGCCCATGTGCCAGGGCCAGGCCCGGGCCCCTCGAGCCAGCCCCCAGCTCGCCCCCAGACCCGAAGCCTCCGGGAGCTTCCCCTCTTCTCCTGATGGGGCCCCGGAACATTTCGGGGTTCTTCAGCCCTCCTCGGCCCGGAGGAAGCTTCCCCTCGCTGGTCCCAGCCGATGAGCGCAGGACACCTGTCCAGGGCCACACAGCCTTGGCCCCAGCCCCTGTCTCCATCCCCTGAAGGGCTACCCCCTCGGAAGCTTTCAGTGCTTCTTCAGCTCCCTGGGCACTGCCCGTCAGAGGATCCTGTCCTGACTCCAGCCGCCCTCCCCCCCACTCCCTTCCCCCGTCACGTCCCCTGCTCATCTGAAGGCTCCCCAGTGCTCTCTCCAGGAAGCCCTCGGCAGCCAGGCTCCATCCACCCTGGAGTCTCTCCCAGCCGGGGGCATCCCCGGACCACTCTGTGCACCCTGGCTCTGGCCACCCCCCCAAGTCAGGCTACAGGAGCCCATGAGGCGCCCATCATGGGGTAACAGAGACAAAAGTGAGGTCGCCCTGGCCTCAGGGAGCTCGCGCTCCCCCCAAGCGAAGGGGAAAGAAGAATGAGGGGGCCGGGAAAACCTTCCCGCTGGGCCTGGAGGAAGCGGGGACTTGGGGAGTCAAAGGCCCAGGGAGGACGCCCAAGTCTGGGGGGCAGGAAGTCGGGCCGAGACCCCCGGAGGGGGGCTGCTCACAGAGGGAGGCTGGAGCCGGCCTGGGGACGCTTGGGAGCCACTGAAGCGTTCTATCAGGTTAGGAAGTGGCAAACCAGCCCGCGTCCTGGCCAAGAAAGCCCACGGTCACAAGGAGTCGCGCGTGACCGCGAACGACCCACCATGGTCCCTGAGGAAGAAGCTTTGCGGAGAACCCCTGGGCGGCGGTCGGAGCAGGGGGGACTCAGCCGGTGAGAGCAGGCGCAGGGGAGGGGGCGTCCCCACCGGGATGTCCCCCGGCTTCCTCTGCCCAGCGCCCCCCATCATTCAGGTTCTGAATCCTGGCACCATCTCTGATGCCCCCCGACTGACTGAGAAAGCACTGACTCTGGCCCTCAAGGCCCCCAGCTTTCCTTACACTGTCTCTGATGCAGCCGGATCCTCCCAGTCCTGGTTCTGAGTCTGCTCTCTCCCCCAAGCCTGGTCCCTGACGGCGTCCACCCCCAGCCACCCCCCAACGGCTCCCTGTGGGCAGACCCTTCTGCAATCGCCCTAAAAGGGGCACTGTGAATGACTGGCCACGGTGTTCTCCAGCGGGCAGGGCCGAGGTGTCCCCCTCGGAGCGGGGGGGCTCTGGAAGCAAGGTCAGCCAACAAGCACCTACTATGTGCCGGGTCCCGCACTAAGCACTGCAGAGAGGGAGGACGACCCCTGTCCGCAGGAAGCTCGCAGTCTGAGGGGCACAAGGTGCGATCGGGGGCAACCTGAGACTGAGCTCCCCCACTGTTAGAGAGGGGTCCCCTCTTTTGTCGGTAACCCCAACCGGCAGCTCTGTGCTCACCGGGGGCAGGCCAGACCTAGTGAGTGGGAGAGGAGGCGGCCCCCCCCAGTTTCCCAAGGGTCCCGAGGACACATTAAGGGATGGGGGGAGAAGGAGCAGCCAGAGCACTAAGCCCTGTTTGCCGCCGGCCAGAAGGATTCCCCGGCAATGGGAATTCTCCAGAGACGGCTCAGAGCATCTCCTAAGAGGGGGGTTTCCTCCCTTGGAAGGTCCTTGAGCAGCTAGGACCTTGTTCTGGGTGACAAGCTGGAGTCGGGGAGACTTGGCTTTGAGACTTGCCTCAGTCACTTCTTAGCGTCGGGACTCTGAGCAAGTCACTGAATTTTCCTCTGCCTCGATTTTCCTCATCTGTAAAATGGGGGAAATAAGCACATGTACCCCCGCAGGGTAGCCGTGAAGACCGAGCAAGAACCAAAGTATATTGAATTTCTACCGGCCTGGAAGAGTAGCTCGCATTCGCTGGCCGGGCCCTTCAGGTCTGCAAAGCACTGTACAAATAGGACTTTATTTGCTGCTTAAGTCGGGGCAGGAAGCCCCCGTCTGCACCACGGAGCCGGGAAGCTTCCCTGTCTGGCTCTCTCCTGCCCTAGAAAGTATCACATTCAAACCAGCTCTCTGGGGTAACTTAGAAAGATGGCTCCTCAGCTACAGGTAGCAAGGCCCTTGGAGCTGGGCGAGCGGGGGCGGCCCTGCTGCCCCTCTGGGCCCGTGGCCAAGTGAAGAACCCCGGGCTGGCAAGGCAGGACCCCCGAGCAGAAGCTTGGGGGGGCTGAGGGCAGGGGCTTGGGTTGGTCCTCGAGGCAAGATCGGATCTGAGAAAGGGGCTCAATGTTTAACATTTCCTGGTGCTGCTGAAGGGGAGGGGGCAGGCAGTAGGTATTTTAAATTTAATCTTCCTGAGCAATATTTCCCCGTCCCCCTTTTAAGTTTAGACAACAACAGAATACCAAGTCAGTCCCTGATTGGGAGGGTGCCAGTTTCTCAGGTGTAAATGCTCCCAATAATGAACGTTTCACAATCAGCTTTCACAGCTCTCTAGCCAGACCAACCTCCAAGATCATCTTATTTTTCATAGATGGGAAACTGAGGCACGAGAAGTGAGCAGACTTGGGGCCGCAGATCCAGAGCCAGAAGGAATCGAGAGACCATTTTCTTCTAATTCTACGAAGAATCTAAGACTAATCGACTTCCCTGAGTCACACAGGGGGAAAGGAGAGGAGGTCGGCTTTGAGCCCATCTGGGGCAGTCCTGGAGTCAGGAAGTCCTAATTCAGAGCAGCCTCAGACCCTTACTACGGGCACGTGACTTCACCCGTCTGCCTCAGTTTCCTCATCTGTAAAAGGAGCTAGAGAAGAAAATGGCCGGCCAGTCCGGTCTCTGCCAAGAAAACCCCAAATGGGGTCATGGAGACGCGGACGTGGCTGAGAAACAACTCGTGATTGCAGCTTGTCCATTGCCCGGGGCTGCCCGGAGCGGGCCAGGCGGCCAGAGGGGCCTGGACGGAGCGCCCCAGTGGCCACCACCGGAGCAGGCCGGAGGCCTCCACTGTCTGTCCCCATCAGGCTCCGAGAGCTCATCAGGAATCACATGTTGCTCTAATTACACTTCCCAGCAAAAACAATGTTTTAGATTAAAGCCAGGGCTGGGGGCAGGGGAGCAGGGGAGCGGGGGGGGGGGGTCTGGGGGACGATTTAGTAACTTATAAAATAAATTGCTCCACTTTCTGGGGAAGGGAGACAGGTAGAGCGACTCTGGCAAATCTCCTGAGAGCCAAGGTTCTTTCCCACTGCTAACTTGGGGGGGACAATCCCCGGGGGCCCTTTGTCGGCATCTGGCCCCCAGCCCCTCCTCCCCACACTCGGCACGCAGAGGGAGACGTGGGGCTCGCTCCCGCCATCAGAGCAAGCCCCTTAGAGTGGGACCAAAGGGGGAATGGCGGCTGCTGTCCCCCAATGGGAGCCGGATGCAGGAGGCTGGACCTCAGCTGGGGCCGCCTGGCCCCGATTCCTCCTCCCTGCCCCTTTTCCAAACCCTGGGAAGAGAGCAAGGGGCCCCCTTCTCCCCCACACTTCAGGCCCCTTCCCAGCCCACCCGGGGCCTCAGTGGGAGCCTTGGGGTTTGTTCTCCCGCTTTTGTTTTCCGAACAAAGGAGAGATGGGAGAAGAAGGGGCAGAGAAGAGGGGAGGAGGGCTGAGTCAGGAAAGAGACAGAAGGAAAAGGAAGAAGCCTTCGGTGTTGGAAAATGCAAGGGGCCCCTCCTGGGGACAATGGGAAATGGGGCTGGGGTCCGACCCTAACCCTGATACCTGTGGGATTCTGGGGGAGTCACAGCCTGCTGGGTCTTAGCCTCCTTCTGAGGGTCCCAGACCTAGAGCTGATAAGTGACCTTCAAGGTCATCAGACCCAACATCTTCAATTTACAGATGGAGAAACTGAGGCCCCCAGAAGGGGAGTAGGGCGAGGAGATCATAGCATAGGAGCTTTCAAGCTGGGAGGGCCTACAAGTCATCCAGCCCAACCTTTCCATTGAACAGATCAGGAACCTGAGGCCCGGGAAAGCTCCTTCTCTCTGCTGACTTCCCTGAGGTCGACCAGGTGAGCCGCAAAGTCAGAACTCTTGGGCCCGGCTCCCTCTGGCTCCAAATCCAAAATCTGGCTTGGGTTTTCAGGTCTTTACCTTTGTGTCATGCCCTTAGGGAGGCCCTGCATTTCACGGATGGGCAGTGGATAGAGGGCTGGGTCTGAAGTCAAGGAGACTCAACCTCGCGGCTCAGACACTGACTAGCTGTGGGACTCTGCCAGGTCACGTCACCCTGCGTGCCTCAGTTTCCTCATCTGTCAAAGGAGCTGGAGAAGGAATGGCCGACCCCTCCAGCGTCCTTGCCAAGAAAACCCCAAATAGAGTCACAGAGAGCCGAAAACTGACTGAAAACTGACTAAACAACCAAAAACATTCCCCAGATTGGGACGAGGTGACCTCTGTGAGAATCTGGAAAACCGGAAAATAGAAAACATGAAAGGAAGAAAGACGGAATGATGCTGGAAAGGCAGGAGGAGATCCGCCTGGGGAGGGCCTTAAACACCCGCCTTAAATGGGTGTAGAAGCAGCGGGCAGCGGGACATGGGCAGACCAAACTGTACACAAGCTTACGGGGTCTGTTGTGTGGGGGGGCAAACTGGAGAGGAGGGGCCCGCGTCAGGCTGCTGCAGTGACCCAGAAACGACACAATCGCACACAACACAAAACAAGGGCTCCTCGGGCAAGAAATGTGTCTTCTCCAAAGCAGCTTTTCCCACAAACGCCAGGGTCTGTCCAGTCCAGAACGGTCTCTGGAGGCTCGGAGGAGGGAGGGGGGTCCTTTCTAAGTAAGTTCTCTGAGGACAGAGACTTTTCCTGACTTCCTCTGTATTCCAGCATTTGGCACACTGCCTGGCATAGGGTAAGTGTTTAATAAATGCCCGCTGGATTGATTGAATATTAATTGAATGACCAATTCCTTCCTGGTAAGGGAGGTTATCCCCAGAAAATGGAATATCACAAGAGCAGAGCATTTCAGGGTCAGAAAGGACTTCAAGTATCACTTTGTCCAAGAGTCCCCCTTAGAGCACCTCCAACGAGTGATCACCCCCACTTTGATGAAAGACCTCCACTGAGACTTAGTATTCTCAGCAGCACAATGATCCAAGACCACTCTGAAGGACTTAGGGTGAAAATGCTCTCCATCCCCAGAGAAAGAACTCTGGGTGTTTGAATAGAGTGGAGCATCCTTTTGTTGCTTTTCTTACCTTGCTTGAAGTTTTTTTTTTTTGGGGGGGGGAAGTATATGGAAATGTTTTGGACATGTATAACTTAGATTGAATTGCTTGCTTTCTCAATGGCGGGGGGAGGGGAAGAAGGGAGAGAATTTGAAACTCTAAGTTTTAAAAACAAATGTTAACTGTCTCTACATGTAACTGGGGGAAAATAAAATAGTAAAGTTAAAAAAGAAAGGCCTCCATTGAAAGGGAAACTCAGAGCTTTCCACCATGGAGCAACACTCAGAGCTTGGAAGTTTCTCTTTATGTAATTTTTGCAACTCCTACCTAATATTTCAAGTTCTTCCCTCTGGGGACAGGTGGGGACCCTTTTCCCATAATAGCCATTATGAAGATAGCCATTAGCTCTCACCTCTCAAGTCTTTTCTTCTCCAATTCCTTAAAATGGGGCTCCAAAGGCACAGCATTAAGGACTTTAATCCTCCTGCTACCCTTCCCTGGACACTCCATTTATCAATTTCTTTCCTAAAACATGGTGCCGCAAACTGAACAGACTCCCAAGATCCTACATCACCAGCTGCCTTTTGGCTAATATCATTTCAAACTCAACGCATCCAAACCTGAACTCATTTTCTCCCCGACACACACAATGTCTATTTTTCCACGTTTCCTCTTATTTCCAGGGACACCACTGAGGCTCACGGCCTCGGGAGCGTCTCATCCCCCACTTCTGGTGAATCTTCGCCCCTTCTCCACATTCCCACGACCATCACCCTCATCCTGACCTTCCTCCCCGCCAGACCATCATGGTTGGTCTTGTCTTTTCTTGTTCCACTAAACACAGTGCTGGGCACATAGGAACCCCTTAATAAATGCCTATCGGCCGACTGAAAGGATGAGCTTTCCCTTCACCTAAAGACATTCTAAGCATCTCCCCAGTCCCAATAGCCATCCCCGTTTCCTCTGTCCTTCTCTCTCTCCCCATGCCCTCTATCTTCCAGCTCTTCTGCTCCCCATCCTCCTCGCCATTCCCCCCTCCTCCAGGAAGCTGCTCCTTCCCCCACTGACGTCTGAACTTTGGGAAGGGTTAGCCACCCAACGTGGCCGCTGGTTTTATGCCATTCTGCAGTTTGCTAATTGGACAGGCAGAGGCATTCACTGCCCCTTCTCTTATTTCTCCAACAATAGAACCGCCCAGAAGGTATCGTGCCCAACCCCTTCCATCCCTAGCTTCCAAGGAGCCAGGTGCCTTACCCAATGCAGTCCAACTTACCTCATCCACGACGCCGGATAACTCATTCGGCTGGGCACGCAGTTGGTTTATTCCATTAAAGTCATTCGATTTTCAGGAAAGGAAGAAATAGGAAATCAAGAAAAAAAATGCATCCCTCATTAATAATCATTAATATTCACGGACCACTTTAGATTGCTTATAACTTCCTCTGAATCTTGTAACAATCATTTGAAGTAAGATTTAGAAGAGCTAAAGACAGATGAGAAAACAGGTTCAGAGAAGGCATGTGTGTACTCTGGGGGTGCCCAGCCAGTAAGGATGAGAGGCAGGAGAATAACCCAAGCTTCCCAAGTTCCATGTCCAACCTGTCAAAGGGACCCAGGCTGCCTATTTCCATGTATAATCTGATGTCTCCCTCAAGAGAAGGCAAGCTCTCTCGGAGGGCGGGAACCATTCACTTTGTCGAGCAAAACAAGCATTTAACAAATAGATATCATTGGTTGATTACCCAATGGGAATCCTATCCCCTCAACAAACCCACAATCAAGATGATCTATATGTTAAAAGTGAGCTACCCAAATAAGCCCACTTAGTTAGGTAAAAGAAATAAGTTCCCGACCATTAGATAAAAAGGGATGTGGGTTGGCAAGGCTAAGAGATGAGGGTGACCAGTATCACACTCTTGCTTTCTATACCTGCCCTAAATGGGCTACAGCCAACACTCTTCTGAGTGTTCTATATAAACAAAGGCCCTTGAACATAAGACTTTGTAAATGCTGAAAGAAAAGAAAGAAAAGAGAATTAGCTGGACAGAAACTGAAAAAAACATGCAGGGAAATACTAAAAAAAATGGATTTGGAATAATTAAAGTACATATCCCAGCTCCGTCTTTCACTAACTGTTCCCTAAGTGTCCTGAGATATGTCACTTAACCTCCTTGGGCCTCAGTTTTCTTGTCTGTAAAATGGTGACAACAGTATTCACGCTACCCATTACAAAGGGGTATTATAAGGAAAGAACTTTGTAAACCAGAAAATGCAGCCACACATATTCCCTAAGCGTGTGTCCCTTTCTGAGTGTTCCCATCACGTGTACCATTTTTTTGCTCTTCTCCACTGACAGAATGACAATCTGTGGCAGAATGTACAAGTCTGTTCATGGGGAATCTTTCTCATTGTTTATTTTGCTAGGCTGTTTGATGTATCTTTAAATGAAAGTATTCTCTAGTTGGCTTAATAAAAGAGCAACACTAATGGGGGCTCAGAAAAATGGGTTTCAAAGGATGGGGATACACCAAGTTCCTAGAACCTGAGGCAGTTATTCTGGGGGTTCCTAGTAATATAATATTACCGATAATGATATCGATAGTAGTAAAGACAACAATAATTAGAGAAAACAAACTCCTCAAAGAAGCTGAGCTAGAATGACCTGACTGAGAAAACAGTCGACTCCCCAAATGGTATTTGATGGAGGCTCATTGGCTGAGCCGGATGCTACAGGATTCTGTGACTCCTCTGTCCTTAGCCTGTCACCCAGAACGGAGCCAAGAAAGCGCTTCTGGGCTTTCCTGATGTCTTGGCTGAGGGAGAAGCCTTATTGACTCAGTGCTCAGGAAGGTGACAAGACACAAAGGGACTATGTCCCTGAGGCAGCAGTCCTAGGAAAATAAGCCCGGGCTTTTGAATAGTAACAGCCCTTCCCAGCCAATATCTGCTAAGGTTTTGTGGAGGGTTTTTTTTTTCTTTCTCTTTTTAATTTTTAACATTCTGCCAAAATTTTTTGGAAAGAGGGAGAAGAACAGTACTTACCTCAAAACCAGGAATATGGTGAATCGCCGGCTATGGGGAAAAAGAGGGAAAATATCATTCCTATCCATTCCATAATCTGAAGCTACTAGATGCTTCTCCCAATTTCACTCCTCCAGGGAAATCTTTCCTCCAACTTTCCCGTAAGACTCCTCTCTACTGAGTTATTTATCTGACTTTCTTCAAAATGCTACCCAGAAAACACTTCCTCCCAGAAGCCTTCCCTGATAAAGTCCATCCAGCATCTAAGATCCAGGATCTTGCCTCCTGCTCCGTTGCTCTCCCCTGGTCAGTGTCTCACCTTCTCCCTCTGGATGAGTTCGAAGGCTGCAAGAAGCTCTCCAGCAGGTCGGCCTCCCCTCACAATTGGGAACCACGTCAGCCTCGGCGCCTGCTGCAGACTGGGTCGGCAGATGCAGCGCCCCAGGTACTCATCAGCACCCTACGGTAAATAGGGAGGAACCCAGCATCACAAACGTTGAAAAACCAGGCAGAGCAACAAATCCCCTCCTCTCAACACCAAGGTAGGACACTAGGGAAGCAGGATGTGGAACGCATTGTCAAATGCTACCTTTGGAAAAGCTGCTTTTTAATCATTCTTCTTTATTTTAGGGACAGCTCAGTTCTAAGGTGGGAGCGGGGTTTGGTAAGAAGATATATCCAGAAATGACAAACTTATCTCGTCTGATCCTCATAACAACAACGCAGAAGGGAGATGCTATTGGATGCCCCGTTGTAAAAATGAGAAAACTGAAGCTGAGAGGCAAAGTGATTTCCTCCAGTCAGAAGCAAGTCTCCCCAACTCTAGGGACCTCGCCACTGCACCGGACTGCCTCCTTCCTAATCAAGAGGACTACTTCATGCTGCTCTGGGCTTCAGACCAGACCTTTGGAGGGGGGAGAAACCAGAGGGAGGATACTCACATAAGTATCATGATCATACAACTCCACCACAATACTGGGGGGGTTCTCTGAGACAGTCTTGGGGTCCCCAAAGATCTCAATTTCGTAGAAGATGAGTGTCTGGTCCCAAGTGGGATTCAGTGTATTCTTCACCACCACCGTCTTCTGGCTTTGGTGGAGGAAGGAGACAATGGCATAGGGGTCTATGTTGAGCAGGAGAAAAAGAAGAGACAGGACAGAATTGTGAGAAAGTAAACCTCTGACTCTTGGTGGAAATGAGTTAACCCATATGCCAGGACTCATGAAAGAGAGCCTGGGGAAGTGGGTGGGACCGGTCACCTGAGCCAGGTCATGGGGCTCAGGACCTGCCAATCATCTCTGCAAATGAAAGGCAGACTCAAGGTCTCCCTTGCAAAGGAAATCAGAACTCAGTGAGAGGTCCTGCAGTGATCCCAACTCTGAAATGGGGAGAAGATTCAGACCCTGATCCTTGGAAATATCCGATATATAACAGACAGGATCCAGGACAGAGCCAGATCTGGGGTGGGTGAGCTCCTGGTGATCCACCAAGCAACTGCCCCCAAGACATTTTCCCCATGGCGTTTTTCCCTCAGGTACAACCTACTTTCTCCCCTGCTGTACCCCTGTACCTATTGCCTCCCCTCCCCTTCCTCCTCCCAGGGGAAGAGGATCAGAAGTAAGGAACAAAATCAGTCTCTCTGGGAGACAGGCTACCACCAAATCCTGTTCAGCTAAATTTATCCAATAGTTCCTGGTTGTAATTCTTCGTGAGGATACTGATACGAGCCATCAAGGCCCAGATTGGCTCCCAGAACCATAGCTGAGTGACAGTAAGCATTTATTAAGCAACTACTATGTGCCAGGCACTGTCCTAAGTGCCGAGGATAAGAAAAACAAGACAGTCCCTGACCTCAAGAAGACCACATTCTAATGGAAGAGACAGTCCTGCAAGCAACTATGAACAAATAAACTCGATATGACATAAACTGGAGATAATCTACAGGAAAAAAAGGCACCAGAGTTACAGAAGAGGAAAGGCTTCCTGGAGAAGGTGTAATATTAGAAGACCTTGAAGGAAACCAGGAGGGGGAGATGAGGAGGGAGAGCACAGCCAGGGAAAATGCTCAAAGCCGAGAGGGAGGATGTCTCATCCAAGGAACAATCAGCAGGCCAGTATCATTGCATCAAGAGCAAGTGGTAGGGATAAGGGATTCCATCAGTCATGATGATCAGCCTTACTGACTCCAACAGAGAGAAGGGGGACAGTGTCATACTAGGACCACAGGAGCGAGAGTCTGAAAGGTGCTCAATGAACAGAGAAGGCAGCTTTGAGACTACACGAGGATAAGTGGAAATAAAGGAGGAATTTTGGGAACTTCCTCACTTAAGAACATCCAGGAATAGCTGAAGGAAAGAATAGGATTTGGGGTCTAGATACCCCAATTTTTTGCCTCAGGTGATGGTCTGAAGGAGGTAAGTGAGACCGATTTAAGAGGTACCTGCTCCAGAGTGTCCCTTCTCAGATCAGTGAGGATGTGGTGGAGAAGAGTGTTCATCAGGTCTCTGGTTAGAGATCAGAGCGCCACAGTGTCAAAGCACCTGAATTTCAGTCCTGGCTTTCTTTACTAATTACCTGTGTGATCTTGGAGAAGAATTTTAACTTCCCTGGGTCCCAGTCCTCATCTGTAAAATAAGGGGCTTGGACTGGGTAACTTCCAGCACCCTATGACATTCTGAGTCATAATCCCAGAGTGAGGAGGAGCTTTAATCAGCAGGCGCAGGGTCACAGTTCCAAGAGAGAAAAAAGTACTTGTGGTCACTCATAGACCAGAGCATAGCTCAGGAGAGTTGTGACCACCCCTGTCCTTAGATCATACCACTTTGAAAGAACTGAAAACTTACAGATCCCCAGAATTAGCTCTGGAAACAGAAGCACAAAAAACCCAAAGTCTGGCACACTAGCCCCTCCACTTCAAAAGCAGAACCCAACTTTAACAGAAAGTTAAAATTCAAGAAATAGGCTAGAAAAATGAACAGACAACAACAACAAACAAACAAACAAAAAACCTGACCATAGAAAGTTACCACAGTGACAGGGAAAATCAAAATGCAAACTTAGAAGAAGACTACAATGTCAAAAGAATTATATCCAAAGCCTCAAAGAAAAAAGTGAATTGGTCTCAGGCCTAAAAAAAAAAGAATTCCTAGAAGAGCTCAGAAAGGATTGAAAAAATCAAATAAGAGATATAGCAGGAAAAAGTAGTAAAAGAAATTAGAATGGTACAAGATAATCATAAACACAAAATTAATAGTTTGGTAAAGGAGGCACAAAAGTCCTGAAAAAAAATAACATCTTAAAAAACAGGTCAAATGGTAAAAGAGCAGAAAAATCTATAAGCATCCCTCAGACTGGAAAAGGAGGTACAAAAGCTTATTAAAGAAAATAATTCCGGGGCAGCTAGGTGGCACAGTGGATAGAGCACAAGCCCTGAAGTCAGGAGGACCTCAGTTCAAATGTGACCTCAGACACTTAACACTTCCTAGCTGTGTGCCTCTGGGCAAGTCACTTAACCCCAATTGCCTCAGAAAAAAAAAAAAAAAAAGATCAAGGAAAGTTGTCCTGATATCCTAAAACCAGAGGACAAAATAGAAATTGAAAGAGTCCACCAATCACTTCCTGAAAGAGATCCCAAAATGAAAATTCTCATAAATATTATAGTCAAATCACAGAGCTCAAGGTCAAAGAGAAAATATTGTAAGAAGCCAGGAAGAAACAATACAAATATTGTGGAACCACAGTCAAGATAACACAAGCTTTGACAGCTTCTATATTAATGGAGAGGAGGGGTTGGGATGTGATATTCCAGAGAGCAAAGGAGCTAGGATTACAACCGAGAATCATTTCCCAGCAAACTGGGTATAATCTTTCAGGGGAAAAGGGATGTTTAATGAAATAGAGGACTTCCAAACATTTCTAATGAAAAGACCGGAGCTAGAAAAATTTGGCTTTCAAATGCAATACTCAAAAGAAGCATAAAAAGGTAAACAGGAAAAAGAAAAAAGCTCAAAAAGTTTACATTCAAAAAATAAATAAAATAAAAAGTTTACATTGCTACATGGAAACATGATACTTGTAACACCTAAGAATTTTCTCCTTATTAGGACAATTTAGTATACATAGACAGAGGGCATGGATATGAGTTGACTGATTGGGATGATTATTTAAAAAAGTAAAATTAAGGAGTGAGAAAGAGAGATGCACTGGGAGAAAGAAAGGAGATCGCAGGAAGTGATAAATTATCTCGCAGAAAAGAGCTACCAAAGAACTTTTACAGTTGAGGGGAAGATGGAAGTGGCAGGCAATACTTGAACCTTATTCTCATCAGAAGTGACTCAAAGAAGCATTAGGTATAGATTATCTACCCTACAGGAAGTAGAAAGGCTTCCCTCTTCTTGAGGGGAAAAGGATGTAATACAGAGTGGATTGAGAAAGATGGTATAGAGAATCCCCCAAGTGATAAATGGCTAAAAAGTATGAACCACCAGTTTTCTGATGAAGAAATCAAAGCTATGTATCGTCATAGGAGAAAAAAATCTAATGCTCTAAATCATTATTGATTATAGAGAATTGAAGATGAAAACAATTCTGCGTTATTTCATAACTAGCAGATTGGCTAACATGACAGAAAAGGAAAATGGCAAATGTTGGAGGAAATATGGAAAAAGAGGGGCCCTGATGCTCTATTATTGGTAGAATTAAGAAGAGATACAATCATTCTGTAGAGCTATTTGGAACCACGCCCAAAAGGCTATAAAACTGGGCATGCCTTTTGACCCAGCAATACTACTACTAGGTCTATATCCCAAGGAGAGTTTTTTTAAAGGAAAAGAAAAAGGGCCTGTATGTACAAAAAACCATAGCAGCTCTTTTTGTGGTGGAAAAGAATTAGAAACTGAGAGACTGCACATCAACTGGGGAATGGCTGAATAAGTTGTGGTATATAAATGTCATATATCGTACTGAGAAATAATGAGAAGGGTGCTTTCAGAAAAAGCTGGAAAGACTTCCAGAACTGATAAAAAGTGAAGGGAGCAGAAGCAGGAGAGCATTATACACAGCAACAACAGCACTGTGAGACGATTAGCTATTCTCAGAAATACAATCTCCAAAACAATTCTGAAAGATTTATGATGAAGGACGCTGTCCATCTCCAGAGAAAGAACTGATGAAGTCTGAATGGAAATCAATTCTTTAAAAACAAAACAAACGAAAACAACTTTATTGTCCTTGTGGCTTTTTGGTCTCTATTTGCCTTAACTACATGACTAATAAGGAAATATGGTCTGCGTGACTGCACCTGTAGAACCCATATCAAATTGCTTGCCTTCTCAATGAAGGGGGAGGGGAAGGAGGGACAGAAAGAAATTAGAACTCAAAAGTTTCACAAAACGAATGTCAAAAATTGTTCTTACATACAGCACCAGCCCTGAAGTCAGGAGGACCTGAGTTCAAATCTGGTCTCAGACACTTAACATTCCCTAGCTGTGTGACCCTGGGCAAGTCACTTAACCCCAATTGCCTCAGGGGGAAAAAAAACCGTTCTTCCAGTGAATTAGAAAAAAATAAAAGCAATTGTTATAATGGGCCCACAAAATAAATATTAACTCATTTGACCGTCACAATCGCCTGAGGGAGGCGCCATTATACTCTCTGAGGTAGAGAGGGCTAAGTGACTTGCTTAGTGTCGCAGAAGCAGAATTTGAACTCAGATCTTGCTCCTAAGTCCCCCACTCTCTACTCTAGCGGGCTACCCAGGAACTTCTCTAGCCGTCCATCTCCCTGTATTAATGATTCTTCACTAGAAGGCTTCCTGGGAGAGGTAGGTCCGGAAAAGATAAGTTAAGTGGATCATTTAAAGGGAAAAGGCAGGCTCAATTCTTTCCAAGGCTAGACCCTTAGCCTGGACCTTCCTTACTCCCACACATGCTCACTCACAGAGACGCGTGCGCAGAAGCACGCCGCACAAGCGCTCTCAGCCTGCACACGTGCACACCTCAGTACAAGCACAGCCCACATCTCCTCCACACGGGCGTGCTCCCCCAAACGCACGTGCTGCGAGCGTGCACGCACCCACGCGCGCGCCCAGCGGGGAGCCCCAGCACGGGCTGCGGCGGGAGCGGGATCCGGGCCCTTCCCCGGCTGCTCCTGGCCCGGCCCGGCGGCGTCTGGGAGCTTAATGAAGGCTCGTCTGGCCGTGATATCATCAGCTCGGGGCTCGGCAGAGAACCTCTGCCCGCTTCCAGGAAGGGAGGGAGCCCGCGTTGGGATAAACAGAGCCCCAGTCTGTTAAAGGCCGCCCCTCCCAAAAGCCCCTTTTGTTCCCGCCCCCCGCGAGCGCCCCATGCTTTATTTTTATAAGCCGGAGGCCCCCCGCCTTTCCACAAAGACCACAATCGGGCATTGTAGCGGGGCGGTCCGGGCTGCCGTTGGACCCCCACCCCGAGGCCCCCGCAGCCGCCCCGCGGGCCCGGGCCGAGAGCCGAGCGCGGGAAGCCAGCCTCTCTCTGGAACCCACGCGCACATGCACGCACGCACGCGGGAGGGGGGGACGCGGGCGCGCGCACAACAAAGGCATTGTGGCGGGCAGACACTGGGGCATTGTTCCCCGCCCGCCTGGGCTTCCCCCTCCCCCAAGCGTTCCGAGGGGAGGGAGGAGACCCCAGACAACAGCGCCTTGGCTCCTGCAGGAGGGCGGCCGGGCCTGGCGGGGCGGCAAGAACCCGACTACCGCTAAGCCGCCGCTTCTGCGCCTCAGTCAGCCACCAAACCCTACAAAGCGCCTACTACGTGCAGGCCCTGCGCCAGGTGCCAGGATTGTTGCCGGGAACGTGCATTACGTTCCCATCGCCGTGACACAGGGCACAGTGCCCGGGCCTCGGTGTCCCCTGTGTAAAACGAAGGGGCGGGCCTCAGTGTCCCCAAATGTAAAATGAGGGGTGGGCCTCGTCCCCCGGTGTACAATGAAGGGCTGGGCCTCAGTGTCCCCAAATGTAAAATGAGGGGTGGGCCTCGTCCCCCGGTGTACAATGAAGGGCTGGGCCTCAGTGTCCCCCGATGTAAAACGAAGGGCTGGATATAAAACAAAGGTGATGCTGTTTGTTCCTATGACTCCCATGCCCAAGCTATTCTTTTTCTTTCTTTGGAAAAAAGCAGGAAAGGGACTGAGAGCCGAGGGAGGGGAGAAGGGAGGG
>JAJPUD010025836.1:0-17145 GCA_023553655.1 Myrmecobius fasciatus
ACACACACGCGGGCACACAGACACGCGCAGACACACGCACACACACACATGCATGTGTGCACTGCACACCCCGAATCACACATGTGTGTACACACACATGCACAAGACACACGTGCACAACGAGGCACATGCACAAACACAGACACGTGTACAGACACGCTCGTGTGCACCCCCGGGCACACAGACATGCACGCAGTGTGCACACACAGACACACCCACAAACCCAGAGACCCCCACCCACAAACAGTCCCCTTCCTCCTCTGCCCAGGACCCCTCGGCCCGTCCCTGACCCTAAAATCCACTCATTTCCACCTGGGAACCAGAAGAGACCCGAGACAGGATCAGAAGGACATAAAGGGAGGCCCAGAGGGAGGCCGGCTCAGAGCCGAATCATGGCTGATGGGGAGTTGGCACTTGGGGGACACTGAATCAGTGATGGGGCCTCCTTAGCTGGGCTGCGGGAGCGGGGTGGGGGCGTCCCCAAATCGCAGGCCTGGGACCAGGTCCCATGAACTACTTCATCCTCTGCCCCCTATTTGGCAGATGGGGAAACGGAAGTCCAGAAAGGGAAGTGAGATTTCTGGGCCTTTGACTCAGAACCTTAGCGCCCAACGAGTCCCACTCGTGACGAGGGGAGCCCCGGAGGAGGAAGGGCCCAGCACCTCGCAAAGCTCCGCAGAGCCCCAGATCCTGCTGCCCAGCCTAGCTAAAACCTGAATGGGAGCAGACCAGGGCGGGGTTTCAGCCGGCGGGGGGGGGGGGCGCAGGGCTCCATGGGCCCGTAATGAGAAGCCTGCTGGAGCAGCGACCGGGGTACCTAAGTTACTCAATGGCAGCTGGGAGAGGACAGCAGGGAGGTGGGTGGTATGGGGCTTCCAGGATGCTCTGTGAGACCAGCCTACCTCTGGCGGCTGGGAACCAGGATTCTGGAGATGGCCACTGGAGGGCAGCAGAAAGACGAGAGACTTTCGAGCGCTCCTCCCCCCAAACACACAAGGAGACCCCCTCCCCTGTTAATTCCCTTTACTCCCCCTACCTACGAGGTCCTCGTTGTACGGGGCTCTCAATTAGTGAAGACTTTGTCACCATAGCCTCTCTGAAGTGGAGGGCTGGGAGAATCTTGAAAGGTTCTTGAAGCCGGGAGAGCCCAAGTCTTAAACTCAAAACATAGATGGAAGGGTTCCCAGGAGATAGAACCACAGCAAACCAGGGGTAGGAGAACCCTCTGAATTTGGAAGGGCCTTAGAACAGGGAATGTCAGAGCTGAGGGGGGGCCTTAGAACAGGGGATATCAGAATTGGGGGGCCTTTTAAAACAGGGGTTGTTAGAGACAAAAAAGTTCTTAGAACAGGGAATGTCAGGATGGGGGGGCTTAGAATAGGGAGGGTCAGGTAGGAGCGTCCTTAGAACTGGGAAGGAGCCCAAGAACTATCTAATTCAAGTCATTTCTTTTACAGAAGAGGAAACTAAGGCTCGGTGAGGGAAGTGGAAGTCCTTCATCTCAATGTGTCAGGGGCATAGTTGGGTCTAGAGCTCCTCATTTCCCAGGCCAGTGCATCAGGAAAACACTGAGGAAAGGGGAGGGGGCCATGGGCTCTAAGGCACCTCCTCCTCCGGGCCATTGTCTCCGGATCAGGACCGTGACCTCTGGCCTCCTGAATCATTGGCACTTTAACCCATGCAACACCACTCTCTCCCAGTCTCAGCTTCCCAGAGGCTACGGCTGGAGCCAGAGAAGAATCAGTCTGCCCACAAAGCGTCTCTAACCCTGTCCCTGTCCTTATCCCCATCTCTGTCCCCATTCCTACCTCTCATCCCAATCCCCCAGCCTCCATTCCCCTCTTCCACTCCACAGAATGGAATAGAACGACTTAGAAATGTCAGGATTTTAATATTGATCAATAAAGTTTGTGCAACCTTTTTTAAAATTTGCAAAATGATTTAAACACATTATCTTACTGGATTTTCACAGATATAGACAGATACTAGTATTCCCATTTTCTGGGGAAGGAAACTGAGGTTTCTCACCTCAGGCTCTCATGGATGGAAGGCTGAATCTGGAGTTAGATATGGTAGGGAAATCACCTCACCTCGGTGGGCCTCAGTTTCCCCATCAGTAAAATGAGGAGATTGTCTCTTGGATTGCTTCTAAGGTCCCTTCCAGCTCAAAATGTCCTTTGAAATCTCCATGTTTGGATGTTTTCAGTTTTGTGCTCATGGATTCAGAACTTCCAAGACTCTCCAAGCTGGAGGGAATGTTTAAAAAAGCATGGTCCAGGACTCTCTTTTACCAGAAGAGGAAATGGGTTTTGTCCCAGGTCACTTAGAGTCAGGGGCACCTTCAGGCAGCAGGACTCTGCCCGCCAAAGCCGGAGCTTGCTTCACTAAGCAGAGACAGGGGGAAGTGTCAGTGGGCTGGAGGGAAAGGGATATGACTGCAAGAGACCCTAGAGGGGGGAGCACTACCAAGATTTTTTTTTGGGGGGGGAATCTGCTTGAGCCAGCCCCAGCCCAGATCTCAGGCAGGGAGGAGCCAGGTTCTAATCACAGCTCAGCCTTGGAGGGCAGACAGATAATGAGTCCCTCCCGGCCCCCCTGGCCCCAGAGAGGGAGGGGTTTCCTGACAGGAAATTGACCCAGATCCGCCCCCCCCACCCCGGTGGGGCTCCACTCCACTTAGCCAGCAGTGCCCACTTAGAGCGTCCAGACAGAGGCCGGGACCAGCGGTCAGAGGGACTCAGGTGAGGGCCTTCCCTGAGGGACCCCGGTTTCCCAGTCCCCAGCTCCTGGGGGAGGAAAGGGTTAGCAGGAGGCAGGATGGGTATGGGGAGTGGGGGTCTTTTCTAGCCAACAGCCTGAGAAAGCCCAAGGCTAGGAGGGAGGCAGACACTGAATCTTCCTGTCAATGCAGGGGAATATGGGACTCAGAGAGGCAATAAGGGCGGGAGGAAGATATCATGGGAAGCAGAAGGGGAGAGATCTGAGGAGAAGGGGTCAGACCAAGCCTAGAATCCTAGGCTCTCAGAGCTAGAATGGACCGTGGGGACCATCTAACTCATTGCTTCATTGTGCAGATAGTAAAACTGAGTCCCAGAGGTAATCTCTTCCCAAAGATCGGCGAGTGAGCCTTCTAATTTTGAGTTCTAAACTTTTTCAGTTAGGGAATAAGGGATCAGATAGGGGAGGAACTGGAGAAATGGGGAGTTGGAGGAACATCGAGAAAAGGGATGGGGAACCAGAGAACAAAGTGATGAGACATGATGGATGGATGGGAAGGTGAAGAAATGAGGGATGAAAGGGGGCCTGGAGGGGGGAGAGGGGGAGGAAGAACAGACATGGGGGAGAGAGGGGGGAGGAAGAACAGACATGGGGGGGAGAGGGGGGAGGAAGAACAGACATGGGGGGGGAGAGGGGGGAGGAAGAACAGACATGGGGGGAGAGGGGGAGGAAGAACAGACACAGGGGAGATGCAGTGTTGGGGAACAGTGAAAGATGGATTATAGGGCAGAGGCAGCTGTTTGGGAATACTGGGAACTGGTCAGAATCCAGGTGTCGGGGGATGGCGCAGTTCAGAGGATAATTACTAAAGTGAGGTGCAAGAGGAGGCAGAGGAGAAGGGTAAAGGGGGAGGGGCAGACCCTGGGGGAGAAGAAAGTTCTGGCAGACACATCCTGCAGGAGGGGGCAAGAGAGGCGTCTGGGAAGTGAGTCAGGCTGAGACCTGGAGCAGTGGGCGCCGGGCTGATGGGGGGGGAGGGGAAAGGGTGAGGGGAGGGTGCCTGAAGACGAGGTGGGGAGGGCTGAGATGTCAGAGCTTGGGGGAGATTTGGGATCCAGAAAATTAGGTCTGGTGGTATATGGGACTGGAGCTTGGGAACAGGTAATTAGTCTTGCTGTGACATTGAGGATTCAAGGGGACCTGATTTTCCTTTGTATTCCACCCTTCCCTTGTGGTGGGACCTTATATAAGGTAGTCATTAAATCTGTTTCTTCACTGTAACAGGTGAGAAAACTGAGGTTCAGTGAGGGGCTCCTTTTCTGGGGCTTAGTTTCAATCTATAAAACGAGGGACTGTATTAAATATTCTCTAAGGGTGAGCCCTGATATTGCATATTCGAAGGGCCTTTCTAGCTCAGACATTCCATGTTCTAAGGTCCCTACCACCTCTGTCATCCCCTGATCTAAGGCCCCACATGGCTCTGATATTCTGGGTTCTAAGCTCTGATATTCCAGGATCTAAGGATCCTGCCACCTCTAACAGTCTATGTGCTAAAGTCCCTCGCAGCTCTGACATTCCCTCTCTAAGAGCCTTCCCAACTCTCAGTCTCTGTTCTAAGACCCCTTCCAACTCTCCCATTCTGTTCTAATGATTTTCCCAGCTCTTACATTCACTGATTTTGCTGGAGGAGACCTTAGGAGCTTGGGGAGGGATGATAAGTCTCCACGTTAGACAGAGGTTGTCATACTCTCTCCAAGACATCTCCAGAATTAGGAGACTATACAGGAGTTCTTGGTCTGGTCCCCAAAAGAATGAGTGAGCCAAAGATCACCTGCTTGCATGTCCCTTAAGGATTAGAGATAGGAGGGGCAGCTAGGTGGCGCAGTGGATAGAGCACCAGCCCTGAAGTCAGGAGGACCTGAGTTCAAATCTGGTCTCAGACACGTAACAGCTGTGTGACCCTGGGCAAGTCACTTAACCCCAATTGCCTCAGCAAAAAGCAAAAAAAAAAAAAAGGATTAGAGATAGGAAGAAATGGGCCATGGGGAAGAAGGGAGTGGCGCTTCCCCATGAAGCCACATGTGGGTGCAAAGAAAGAAAGTGGGGACCAAATGCCTGGGGGGGGGGCAACTCTGGGCTGAAAACTGAAAACTAAGAAGCAGGGCAGTGACATTAGTGATTCCTTTCGATGTAAAACCTCCAGAGGTAGAAGACGGAGAGAAAATGGGTTAGACAATGATACTTTGGATGTGTCCAAAGAACTTGGATGAGTGGACCCAAAGAAGAGTTAATAAGTTCCATGTCAATGTGGCCAGAGGTCCCCAAGGATCCATGGTTGGCCCCATTTCTATCAGTGACTTAGATCGAGGTGTTGATAATAAACTCATCCAACTTGTAGGTGATACGAAGCTGAGAGGGAAAGATAATAATCAAGATCCAAAAGAAGGGGGGCAGGTTACTGGAGTTTGGGGCTGAAGTTCTTCAGATCCCATGCAACAGTTGTAAATGTAAAGCACTGTGCTTGGGTATAAGCAATCAATTTCACACATATGACCATGGGGAAGCCATGGTTGCCCAGCAGTTGTTCTGGGTGTTTTAATTGATGGGGAAGAGATGAAGGTGGGTGCTGAGAACAGTCTAAGAGTTATCCTGTGGTGGATGGATTAGATTTGTTTGGCCCCAGAGTGTACATTCACCAGCTTTGGGTGGAAAGCAGGAAGATGCCAACTGAGGCTGGATGTCGGAAAAAAAATTTCCTAACACTTGGAGCTGTTCCCAAATAGAATGAGCTACTCAAAGAGGTAGCAGATAAATGACTCTTGCTGAGTTTGGTCTATTAGCAATTTTTTTTTTTTTTCTCCTGTGGATGGGTTGTACCAGATGGACTAAAGGTCCCCTTTCTTCCAACTCTGACATTCAGTAGTTTTGTGATTTTTTTTCTCCCAATGGAATTATGACTGAGTTTTCTCTTGCTCTCATTAGGTTCATGGTCAGATTTGGTAAACTTCATTCTAAAACCGGAAAGCAAGAAAGTCAGGCAACAGACATTTATTAATTCCCTATTATCCATCAGGCTCTGTGTCAATAGATAGGCTTTCATCTGGTATTGGTAATTGAGGTAAGGAGGGTTTGCACACAGCCTCCATGTATTTACGTTGCGACCGACAGGTGCGATGACTAGAATGGTGGATGTGAGCAAGACCTGAGTTCAAATCTTGCCTTAGGCAGGAACTAAAAGTTGTGTAACCTTGAGCAAGTCGCTTAATCTTGGCCTCAGTTTCCCAATCTGTAAAATGGGGATAATAAGAGGACCCACCTCTGAAGGTTGATATCAGGATCAAATGAGATAATATTTGTAAAGAGCTTTGGAGATCAGAAAGGACACACACATGTTAGCTGCTATTTTGTATAAAAATACAATGACTAAATTATGAGAGGAAGGGCACATGGGCAATGGACCAGGAATCAAGAATCTCACCTTTCCAGATTTGGAATCTGGATTTGAGTCTGTTTTCCAGAGCGAATATTCCAGGTGAAGAAGTTTGCATGTTGTCTTCTCCATTAGACTGTGGATTCCTTGAGAGATTTCCCTTAAAACTTAGCATGAGGGGAGGAGTAAAAGGAAGGATAGGTAACACTCAATAATCAACTAATCAATCAACATTTGTTATACATTTATTATGTTCCGGGCACTATGTTTAGCTCTAGGACTAAAAAAAAAAGTCAAAAGACAATCTCTTATCTTTTAAGAGCTTATAAAATATAGAGAGGGACAACAAAATATATATCCAAAGCAAGCTATATATCCAGGATAAATAGGAAATAATTCACCAAGGGAAAGTTTAGAAGTAATGAGTTGAAGAAGGTTTCTAGGATACAAGTTAATTGAAGTTTTGTCGAAAAAGCAACAGATCCTATCAGGAGGTTTTATCTCTTTAAACTTTTATCTTAATAGTTCATCAACAAGACAATGTAAATGCAAATTGAGCTAACTAGGAATTAGTTAATCTCGGAGACGCCTGAGTATTTATTTTGCCCATATCCTGTTTACACTTATCTGTGAAACTCTTGTAGTCCCTAGAAGAACATAAGCTTCTGGAGGGCAGACTTTCACTTTTGCCTTGGTTTATTTGTGCCTTAAGGTACCTAATCGGCACTTTATGTTTATTCAGTTTTTCACTGGAGTCAGATCAGGGATTGAGTCTCAGATTTGCCACTTAGCCAGTATATGCTTGGGCACCTCACTGCCCCTCAGTTTCCTCAACTGTTAAAATGAGAGAATAGATTGTGAAGATTCTCTTAGCTCTAAATCCAAGATCACTAGTAGCATAGTGCCTGGTATACAATAAGTGTCTAATTTTTTTTTTTTTTTACTCTCTGATTCTATAATCCCGGACAGCTATAATGAAACACCTAGAAATGGTCTCATGGACTGGAATTTGCATTTATATAATTATGTAAAATATAGAATTTTATTACATCCCAATGGAAATAGGCGATGTGAATTTCAGTAATGGGTGTTCCATTATTTGCAGTAAAAGGGAACTAGCAGTGTCTTTTTTGTTCATCAAAAACTTTCATCATTCCCTATAATCATAAGAGTTCCCAGGGAGCCAGAGCAAGTGTCGGTATCCTCTATGGAACTACAAGGAATCTTAGAGATAATCTCATTTTACAGATGAGAAAACTGAGGTCCAGGGAAGTTTATCCCAGGCCACACAGGCAACAAGCAGCAGAGTCCCTAATCCCCTAATCTATCTAGTGATAGGAACATCGGGGAAGTTAAAATTGGAATAGGTAAGAGGTAGGAAAGCAGAAAATGCTAGATAATTTAGGAAGGGGAAGAGGAGCTTGGTGATGGGGTTGTGGGGGGAGAATGGAAAGATGGGGTGGGGGAGACAATAGCCTGCTGTAGTGGATAGCGTGTTGGGTTTATAATCAGAAAGCCCCCAGTTCAAATCCCACCTCAATACTGACTATCATGGCCTTAAGCAAGTGATTTAATCTTAGAGATGAATATGAATGCATGCAGAATATACAGTGTAGCTTGTATTTCTATCACGGTTCCCTCTGCCCCAAATGGATTTCTCCTAAAATAATACAAATATTGCTGACCCCATTTCACAAATGAAGAAAATCTGGGGTTCAGAAAGGGGAACTTACTAGTTCCACAGCTAGGAAGTGTCAGGGCTGGGACTTAAAACTGACGCCCTTTCTTTGGCACTAAGCCATCTCTCATGATGGTGAGATCCAAACTGTCTAATTTAGATGGAGACTTAAAGAAACAAACACCTTTATACAATTATCTTCCTTCTTGTATAAACAATTGTTATCACTCCTTGCTTGACTTAATCCAGACTTTTTTTTTTTAACTTGAATTTAAGGGGCTTGCTGTTATGGCTTTCTAAGTATCCCTAAACTCAAACTATTGCCATGTCCCAGTGGCTTGACAGGCACAAAAGACTTGGGACTTGCTTCAACCCCTGGAAATCCAAACAGATGAAACCCCAAAGGACAACCTGGGGACCCTGTGCTCTTAGCCCAGGAGAGAAGTACTTTCTGATCCTGCTCCAAGTTATTTCTCTTTACACAATGTAGCTCTTTGGTGGTCAATGGTAGAGAAATAACCATAATGATAGTTCTAATTCCTCCATCACTAAGATTTTCAATTCAATCAGTGATGACTTATTGCTGCCTATTATGTGTCAGTCACTCTGTTAGGTGCTGGGTATACAAAGACAAAATTATAACAATTTTATATTATTATAACAAATTATAATCCCTGCCTTCAGGGAGCTCACATTCTATTTGATTGGGGGGTGGGAATGACAAATGGATATGACTCTCTATGGGCGTGGATAAATACATACAAAAATGATCGATGAATAAATAAAAGCCATTGGGGAAGGGCATCAAAATCAATATAATCAGGAAAGGCTTCTTGCAGAAGGGGGCACTTGAGCTGACCTGTGAAGAGAATTGGAGGCTCTAAGAAGGGACAGTAAAAAAAAGCATTCCAGATGTGGGGTCCAGCCTGGGCAAAAGCTAGCCAAAAGGTAGGAGATGTAATAGAAAGAGCCAGTTTGGCCACAGTGCCTGAAGGGGGAGTAAAAGTGTAGTTATCCTGGAGGCAGATTGGGATGAGACTTTAGATGCAAATATACCTTTCTTGTATGACCATGAGTCTCTCTTTTCAAAAGGAAACTGAGGTTCAGAAAGAGGAAGGGACTCCAGCTGAATCAAGGGGCAATCAAAAAAGTTAACATGCAAACTGTAAACCCTGCTGTATGTCCTCCTCTTCTTCCTTTCCCTCCTTTTCCTTTTATTTCTCTTCCTCTTTTCCCCCTTAGCTAAGAAGTGTTGGAAAGAGAATTTGATTCCAGATTTTCACCCTCTAAAATCAGTAAATCCTCCTTGTAGCTCAGGGCCAGAGAGGTCAGTTTTATGTACTGGGCTCCTTGCTCCTTACCTCATTCCTTGCCCTTGGAAGCCAGTCAGGGGTCAGTGTAAATGCTAACTCAACACCTATCTGCCAAAGATCATACATTAACCACTGACTGAATATAGCCACACTTCAAGGACCCTTCCCACAGCTTTCTCATCTGACCTCTACATCTAACTGGTTTTTAATTCAATCCCTAGAGCTAGAAAGGACCAGAGGCTGCCTAGTCTTCATTTAGGAGATGAGCACGCTGAGGACCAGAAAGTTTGTGGCTTGGGGCAGCTAGCTGGCACAATGCATATGGCAGCGGTCCTGGAGTCAGGAGGAGCTGAGTTCAAATTCGGCCTCAATAGCTGTGAGACCCTGGGTATGTCCCTTAACCCCAATTACCTCAGGGCAGGGGGAAGAAAGTTTGCACCTTGATTAAGCTCAACCAGTGGTGATCTTTCTCCTGTGCCCGCAGATCCTGCCCCGTAGACATGGGAACCAAATCTTAAGTGTGATGGTGGTTATTTGAGGGTAAAGGAAGGATGAGTAATAAGTGGAGAGGGAGAAACACACAGTTCTCTATTCACCGTGATTCAACAAGCACTGGGGAATTAAAGATAAGCCCAGAGTCTCTGACCTCAGAGAGGGAGCTGTTGTTTTCCATTCTTGACTCTTCATGACCCCATTTGGGGTTTTCTTGGCAGAAATACTGGAGTAGTTGGCCATTTCCTCTTCCAGTTCCATTTTGCAAATGAGGAACCGAGGAAAACAGAGTACAGTGACTTGCCCAGGGTCACCCCAGCCTATCCCATGCCCACATGCAACCTGGTCTATAAGGAGAGGAAATTGAGTAAAAAAAAAAAAAAAAAAAAAAAACCTCATGTCCAGCCATAGATAATCCCCAACCCCCTGACAGGATGGGAAACAAGGCTAAGAGGAAGGGTAATGTCAACCATTTGTGTTGGTGGGAAGCGGACCTCCACCCCTTTAACTCCATATAATCAGAAGCTAGCCAAGAAAATTAAGAACCACAAAAAGGAGTGTATTAAGAAACTGCGGGGATGGTAGAAGAAAAGAACCAAAGAATGGGGAGTCCCATTGTCTCAACTTACCTTGTTTTAGTCTTCTCAGCCAAGGCAATGTTTTTTAAACTGAAGACAACAAAAATGGGTAATGGGGAATCGATAATCAAGCTAAGTAGGGAGATAGTAAGAGGGTGTGTGATTGTTTTGAGGACTTGGATGGACTCTGTTCTAGAGCCCTAAAAAATCAGCTAATGCGTTCACCCCATGAAGGGAAAAGACAGGAGACCAGAGGATTGGAAAAGAAACAAGGAAGAGAGAGCCATGAGTCAATGAGCTTGACTTGAATTTGTAGTAAAATTCCAGAATGCATTATCATATAGCTCTAAAAGGAGTCCCTGATCACCAGGGGCTACCATGACTCCATCCAAAACAAGTCACACCAGCTTAACCGTATTTCCTTCTTTGATAGGGTTACTAGACTGGTCAGTCAGGGAAGGCTGTGGCCATAATTTGCCTAGATTATATCAAAGAAAATGAAGAAAGTCTCCCAAACTATGCCTGTGGACTCTGAAATGGAAAGGCGTGTCTAGACTGAGGTACAATTAAGCAGTTTCGGAACTAATTGAATGACCACACCCAAAGAATATGCGCAAAATATCCTAGAGAAGGGGGCTTTAAGGGAGCGAGGATTTGCACTTGACCCAGTGCTGCTGAACATTTTCTCAGTGACTTGGAGAATGGCTCGCTCACACATTGGCGGATGACACAGAATTTAGAGGGATGGCCACGATGGTAGCAAACTAGATCCCACTGGGCTGAGTAAACTAAGGCAGGCAAATGGAAAGGGGTAAATGACATGTCTTCAAAAACTCAACCTCATAAATCCAGGATGAGGGTGGATGGTCTTTCTCCCGTGCTCACAGATCCTGACCCATAGACACAGGACCAAATCTTAAGATGTGATGGTAGTATGTGAGGGGAAAGGAAGGGTGACTCTGTAGCAGTTTGAAGAAGATGGGATGGGCGAGTGGGTACTACAAACACATAGGAGTCAGTTTCAGTTCAGAAAGAATAGAATGGTGTGCTCCGTTCCGGTACAATATTCTTGAAAGGATACTAAGAAGCTGGAGAGCATTTCGGAGAAGGACAACCACAAGGGTCTTGAGCTCAAATCCCATGGAAATCCACTGAAGGAACTGGGCAAGTAGAAGAGAGGTCTTTGGGGATCTTCCCTTTAGTGACTAAAGAATTGTTCTGTGAAGGAGAGGAGAACCTTGTTCTGGTCCACCATTACCCCAATACCTAAGGAGCAAAGGAGAGAAATTGCAAGGAGGCACATTTAAGCTTTTGGACTGTCCTAAACAGTAATGGGCTACTCAAGGAGATGGGGGGAGATGTTCCCCCTTCCCTGGGGGGGGGGAGATAATCAGAAGTTGGATGTCCTCCTGCTAAGTGTATTGGAGAAAAGATTCTTATTCAAGGACAGATTAGAGTCCTTTGCAGTCACTGGTCCATCAACAAGCACTTATTAAATGTTTACTATATACATGACGTTAAGTACTGGGAAGACAAAAGCAAAAATAGTCTCTGCTCTTAAGAGGCTCCAGTGTAATGCGGAAATCCCTTCAGATTTGGAGATTCTGTGAGTCATTGATTCAGGATGAGCTGTTTAAAGGAGGCAGCACTTGATGGAGGCTTTGAAGGTTGAGAGAAACATCCAGCAGCTTTGTGAGGGATTGGGGATTGGGTAGACCGGTTTCTCCTTTGACCTTTAGGAGAGCCTTCTCCCAGAACTATAAAAAGTGCAGGGGGCTGGGGTGGGGCTAGTTTGGAGTCAACTCCATAGCCCCACCCCAAAAAAGTGGGAGGTTGGTTGAGGCTGTAGCAAAAATCTTAGGAGAAGCATCCTTTTGTGAGCAACACTTAATTTAAATACGGTTCCCTCTCCTAGGCAGGGAGTAGGAGAGATCAAAGAAATGGAGAAAGGCTCCAGCAGAGTTCTTAGGTTCTAGACTTCTGTGGGAGCCTAAGGTATGATCCCGCCAGTCTACAAGTCTGGGATTCTATGACTTGAGGGTTCCAGCATTCAGAGCCTAGAATCCTAAGAAGCCTAAATTGCAGGAGTCCATGAATCCAAGGGTCTAATCGAAACTACAAGTCTAAGATTCGAGTGTTAATTGTCTAGGAGGTAAAATAAATATATTTTTACATTGTATATAAAGAGGATAAATAATAACTTATCCAGCACAAACTTGGTGCCAGACACTGGGCTAAGACCTCTACAAATATTACCCTGTTTGATCCCCACCACAATGCTGGGAAGTAAATGTTATCATGATTACAGTTGAGGAAACTGAGGCAGACAGTGGTGAAATGACTTGAGCAGGATCACACAGCCAATAAGTGTCTGAGGCTGGATTTAAATCCAGGTCTTCCCGACTCCATGCTACTGTTCTATTCATTGCACCGCCTAGCTGCTTAGGTTGAGATTAAAATGTAGACACCACAAGTTTGGGTCTCTCTAGATCTAGAATCCTAGGGGTCTCTGATTGGAGAATTCAGATATTCTAAGAACCCTGAGAGAATCCAAGACTAAGGTTCTCAGATTCTCTTAGTTGAAGGAGAAACGAGTGTAATTCTGAGCTTCTACAAGTCTGAAATTTCAGGACCCCCGGATTCTAAGGTCTGCTGCGCCTGAGGATGTGAGTCTCTAACTCAAAGGTGCGAGAATTCTGAGAGAATCTAGATTTTGAAAAGCGCGCCGAGTCTAAGTTTGAAGTCTAAGACTCACAGATTTGTTGTTGTTGTTGTTTTGTTTTTTTGCTGAGGCAATTGAGGTTAAGTGACTTGCCCAGGGTCACACAGCCAGGAAGTGTTAAATGTCTGCGGCCAGATTTGAACTCAGGTCCTCCTGACTTCAGGGCTGGTGCTTTAGCCACTGGGCCCCCCAGCTGCCCCGATTTACAGATTTTAAAAGAACTCATCGACGATTCTGATTTTAGGTCCCCAGCCCATGATGCCTATCCTGAAGAGCCTTCGGATGCCAGACCCAAAGGGGACCCGTGCCAACACCCTGCCCCTGACGCCTTCCAGGAACCCCTTTGAGTCCTCCCCAGGGGCAGAGGATGAGGAGAAGGGGGAACTGGACGCCCCTACCCTGCCCAATGGGGCCTCGTGCCACCGCCGGGCCACCCTGGAGAAGCTGGTGGGCCTGTCACCCTTCAGGCTGGGCAGGGGAGGGGGCCGACGGGTGGGCAGCCCTGGAGATGGGGAGCCCCGCTCCTTCTTGGGCCGGGTGCTGGGCCCTGGGGTCCGGCGGAGCTCTGCCGATTTTGGCCTCTTGGCCAGACTCAACGGGGCCCGACAGGGTGGAACAGGGGATGCTGAGGCTGCAGGCGAGGCAGCCCGGAGGCTGGCCTTCTTGAGGCTGGGACGAGGGCCCAAGCCCCGCCGGGGGTCCCTGGCAGAAAGGCTGATGCCCTCAGGGGAGCCAGCCGTGGGGACACCACCCCCAGCCCCAGCGCCACCCAAGGTGAAGGAGCCGCTGTCTGGTGAGTGGTAAAAGGAGCATGAGATGGCCATACTGCAGGGCCAAAGGGACCTGACCAGGGCCTGGATTCTCACCCTGATCTTAATCCCACTGGCAAATCCAGCTCTGGCCCCAGCTCAGACCCTAACTCTACCCCCAACCCCAAGGGAGGCCCCCCAATCTCTATTCTGACCCTGACTCTTAAGTCTGAGCCTCGCCTTGGACGCCAATTCTGAGCTCTGACTCCAACCCCAGTTGTGACCCTAAGCCGTGTGCTTCAACCCCAATCCCAATCTGATCCTCTGATCTGTGGGCAGCAAACAGCTAAATCCAGCCTCGGACACTTCTGGCTGGGTGACCCTGTCACCCTGCTCCCTCAGTTTCCTCATCTGAGAGAAGGAAATGGCAAGTCCCTCCAGGACCTGCCAAGAAAACCCCAAATTGAGTCTCGTTCCTGGGCCTCCCTTCTTCCCATCTGTAAAACCAGGGGAATGGGCTGAGTGGGTTCTGAAGAGCTTTCCAGTTTGAAATCGGGGATCCATGATCCCATGACTCACCTCATCTCTGATTCAGGAGACTCCTCCCCACAATGACCCTGACTGGAGCTTCAAACCCCACTTCTAACTCTGTCCTCACCCTAATTCTGACCCACTGGTCCCAATCTCAGACGGGACCCCAAAACCACCACTGTCCCTCATCCCAGCCCTTGAGCTCCACCTCAACTCAGGTCCAGCCCTGAACCCAACAGCCCCAAACTCAACTGTAGTCCTAATTTGGCTGTAGTCCCTCACCGTATCCTGAATCCTCACCATGATCCTAACCCCAATTGTGAATGTAACTGTTACTGCCATCCCACCCTGTCTCCAAGCCCAACCTGATCTCCACTTTAACCCTAACCCCCAGTATTGACCCTGTTCTAGATCTCCTTAGCCCTGACACCCTCCTCCCTCCCTTTGCCTCTGGAGTCCTGACCCCCCAACTTCTTAGGAGAGCTCTGCTGATCTCCGAGCCAAAAAAGTGCCTCTTCTCTTTCAGAAAGGCCCCTTGTGGGAAACTGGGCAGTGCTTGAGTGCCCCAGCTCCTAGCCTTGAGCCCCAAGGGAGGGGGCAAGGAGCCAGAGGGGAGGAAAGTCCCCAGCTCCTAGCCTTGAGCTCCAAAGGTGGGGGCAAGGAGCCAGAGGGGAGGAGAGTACTGGGAGCTGGGGAACCCACCTCCTCTCCCCGCCTTCTGGAAACGGATGGGCAGAAATAGCCACTGGACAGGAAATTGCTTCCCTACGAATAGGAAACAGAGGAGGAGGAGGGTCAAGGGGAGCCCCTGGACCCCTAGGGACCTTTCATCCGCCCCTGTGGGCCTTTCCTAACTGTCCCTTGCTGACCTCTATCCCTACCCCAAACGCTACCTCTGACCCTCTACACCCCATTCCAATTGTACCCACTGTGGGGAGTTGTGACTTGTCTTATATAATTAGACAATTTTCCCCAAGTCCTTTCCTGCCTCTTCCTCCCAGTAGCCTCAGTCCCCCTCATCCCACCCCTAACCAGCCCATTTTTCTATTTTTCTCTCCTATTCGCTCCTCTCTGTCTCATCTCTGTCTGTTTCTCTGTGTTTCTGTCTGTCTCTGTCTCTGGGTTATTCTGTCTTTCTACCTTTCTGTCTCTTTCTCTCTGACTGTCTCTGTCTCTTTGTCTCTGTCTCTGTCTTTCTGTTTTTCTGTCTCTCTGTCTCGCTATCTCTCTCTTTGTTTGCCTGTCTCTTTCTCTCTATCTGTCTTTGTCTCTTTCTCTTTGTCTCTGTGTTTCTGTCTGTCTCTGTCTTGCTGTCTCTCTCTGTCTGTTTGTCTCAGTCTCTTTGTGTTTCTCTGTCTTTCTGTATGTCTGTCTCTTTGTGTTTCTGTCTGTCTCGCTGTCTCTTTCTGTCTCACTGTCTCTGTCTGTGTTTCTGTTTGTCTCTATCTCTGTCTTTCTGTGTGTCTGTCTGTCTCTGTCTTTGTCTCACTGTCTCTGTCTCTCTCTTTGTCTGTCTCTGTCTCACTGTCTCTCTCTGTCTCTGTGTCTCTATGTCTCTCCTTTCCTTCTTTCTCTTCTTCTGGCTCTTTTTCTTTCTCTCTCCTGTTTTCTCTACCACCCCCCTTTCCACTCTCCACCTCTATCTCTGTCTCTCTGTCCTTCCCATCTCTTGACCCCTTCTGACCCTCACTCCTCATGGTGTTTGCTCCCATAGTCCTAGAGATCCTGAGCTTGATCCAGAAGCGAGAATTGGCGCGGGCGGATGAACACATCCTGGAGTTAGAGGCTGAGGAGAAGCTGGTGACATCGGGGTCCAGCCCTGGCAGCCTAGGGGGAGGCCGGGGTCTCCCCGAGGGCCGCCGGGCCCGAGACGTGACCCTCCTCTATGAAGCTTTGCAGCGAGAGCTCTGGGCACTGGTCAGGGAGACACTGGCAGACCCTGGAGCCACTGGAGGGACCGGAGGGGCACCCCTGACTCAGCTGGGTCAGGTCCTAGCCCAGGAAGAGGAGGCTGATGGGCGCCGGGGACCAGGGGCAGCCCGAAGGTTCCGAGCCCACTGGGCGGAAGCTGTGGGCCAGGTGGCTGGGGAGCGGCTGGAGGCGGCTGCCGGGGCAGAGGCTGATGCCATGGCTGGGAGGCTGGAGGCCCTGAGGTCTAGGCTGCTGGAGGACATGGGGGCTGTTCGGACCCGCCTGGCACCTGCTTACCCACCGAGCCTGGGAGCCTTCGGCGTCTACCTTCGGGGTTATCATGGAGCCCTGTCTGATTGGCTGAGGAAGGCCACCTACCATTGGCTCCCTCTGGCTGACCGCTATGCTCTCCTGTATTGGCACAATCAAGTCTACCCGAGGTGAGACCCCAAAGGGCAGAGGGCTGGGCTGGATGGGGCAAAGGATGGGAAAATCAGAGTCACTTCCGCTCTCCTCCGAGCCTCAGTTTCCCCTTGTGAAAAAGAATTGGGCTAAATGGTAGTTAGATCCCCTTTGACCTTCTCTCCCCCTAAATTTGAAAGACCCCTCCAGATGTTCTTGCTTCAGCCATCTGCTTTGTGTGTTCAAGGGGCCCTTCCAGCTCTGACATCCTATAAGTCTCTGCACTCTCTTTCTCAAGAACTTCCCCTGACCATTCTCAGATATAGAGAATTCTTTTTTATTCTATTTATTTTATTCTACTTTACCAGATGAACAGAACAAAATAAATAGAATGTGATATATGTTGTTATATGTATAATATCACATCATTACATATTACATAGCTTGCTATACTAAGTCTTATATGAATGTAAAAGAATAAAAAAAGAACTTCCCATGACCATTCTCAGATATAGAATTCTTTCTTATTCTATTTATTTTATTCTACTGTACCAGATGAGTAGAATAAAATAGGATATGATACATGTTGTTATACATAATATCACATCATTACATATTATA
>JAJPUD010025838.1:0-17143 GCA_023553655.1 Myrmecobius fasciatus
GCGGCAAAGACAGAAACAGAGAGATATAAAGATGGACTGAGAGACAGAGAGAAAAAGACAGATGCAGACACAGAGAGAGGGAGAGAGACAGAGACAGAGAAGGAGAGAGAACAAACAAATTTGGAGCCAACAGAACCTGAGTTTGAACCTAATCATTAATATTTCCTAGCTGTGTGACCAAAGACTGTGCAGGTTCCTCATCTGTACAATGGGCATGCATAAGAGATGTGTCTTAGTGGACAGAGACCCCTCTATGGAGTCAGGAGGGCCAGGGCCCAAATCTGGCACACACTGGCTCAACCCTCCATGACACTCCCCCACCCTCTGAGGGTCTCTGAAATGTGAAACTCCAGAGGGGATGCTAATCAGCAGAAGTGGAGGGAATTTGTATCCTGGGAGATCCATCACTGGCTCCAGGTCAAGCCTTGACACTTTCCCCTCCCACAAATTATCCTCCCAAGATCTACCCCAGAGGCTTGTTGGAGAAGATCATTTGGCAAATGTCAGTGTTATCAGAGAGATAAAGTGATGGAGTGGGCAGCAGGCCAGCCTCAGTTAGGAAGAAATGGATTGAAATCATACTCTGACATTTGATTTTGAGACTCTAGTACCTCAACTCCTCAGGCCATCAAAGACTGAAAGCGCCAAAATGGCCTTAGCGATTCCTCCCTGACAATTCCCTACACCGAGGAAGTCAGGCTACTCCCCACGCCATCAAAACAGCGTTACAGAAATGTAAATGATTATTATAGGTTAAGATGTCAATGTGTTATAATGGGAAAAGTCCTAGCTTTTCAGTCAGAAGACCGAGGTTTCAATACCATCTCTCATACATATATAATTTCAGAAAGATCAATCACTTAACCTTTACTGGGACTCAGTTTCCCCACTTGTAAATTGTAGGGATTGGCCTAGATGGCCGCTGAGGCCCTTCCAACTCTTGCTCCCTGATCCTTAAAAGGCCCAAACTAGGCAACTAAAACCTTAAGGACATTAAGAAGGAATAAAAGAAAAGAAGGGAGAAAAAGAAAATGTTTTTTCCCCCAACTTTCCTCTTGGGAAATCCATGTTGCTGATATGTAATGAGTACCTTGTCTGGGCTCGTTAGCTCAACTGGATAGAATGGGTGTTAATGAGGTCAAGGTTGCAGGTTCAATCCCTATCAAGCCCAATTAACTTCAGATGGAGAAAAACTCTGCTCAAGGTCACAGATTGTATCCCCCACCCCCTCCAGCCACTCCTGCTAATTCCTGCTCAGTCACAAGCCCGGGGAACTGGCCTCCAAAGCTGGAAGATGAGTTAGGAACAGAGCAGGCCAGTCGAGTGGGTGCATGCACTAACTGGGAGGTCAGGGATGCTTATGGCAAGGGTGAACCTGTAAGGCAATAGGTCTGCCCAATTTGGAGCAGAAATTAAAAAAAAACTCTGTATAATAATAATAAAAATAGCCAGCATTTATAGAGCACAAGAGGATGTGCTAAAAGGCATACATTATATGTTCACTCTTTTGATCCTTACCAAAAAACGCTATGAGAAAGATGTTATATTACAGATGGGGAAACTGAGGCAAAGGGCTATAGAGTCAACAAGTATTTGATCTGATCTCAGATCTTGTCAATTCCATGTCCAGAACTAACAGTTGAGCAACCTAGCTGCTTATGTATATATACACATGAAAAGTATCATAGTATTGTCAATAGAAAACTGGTATTTAAGAATGAGGAAACAGGGGGACAGTTAGGAGAGAATAGTGGATAGAACACCAGCCCTGAAATCAGGAAGACCTGAGTTCAGATCTGGTCTCAGACACTTCAACATTTCCCTGCTGTGTGATCCTGGGCAAGTCACTTAACCCCAATTAAAGGAATGAGGAAATGAGGAAACAGAAACTAGAGAAGTGATGAGAAGAGACTTGAACGCAGGTCCAGGGACTCCAAACTCCCCAGTCTCTTTCCATCAAATAACATTCCTATGACTAAAGAAGTGCTATAGAAGATGTGATCAAGAACTCATATGATTGGAAATTGAGGTGGGCTGATTATATAGCTAGATGAAGGTTGGATGGATCTGAGTTCAAATCCAGCCTCAGACACTGTGTGACCTCGGACAGATCCTTTACCCTGTCTGTCTCAGTTTCCTCCTCTGTAAAATGGGGATAAGAATTGCACCTACCTCCCAGGGTTGATATAGAATTAAGTGATATAATATTTGTAAAGTACCTAGCACATAGTAAGAGTCTAATAAATGTATTTTCCTTCATTCAAAGCTATTTAAAGGGACATCTGGATCAATTCTGATGGATGTGGCTTTCTTCAGCAATGAGATGATTCAGAGCAGTTCCAATGATCTTGTGATGAAGAGAGCCTTCTACACCCAGAGAGAGGACTGTGGGAACTGACGGTGGATCACCACATAACATTCTCACTCTCTTGTTCGCTTGCATTTTATTTCCTTTCTCATTTTTTTCCTGTTTGATTTGATGTTTTTTGGGCAGCAAGATAATTGTTTAACTATATAATTATATTATATCTATATATATATTAGATTTAGCATATATTTCTACCATGTTTAACATATATTGGATTACTTGCCATCTAGGGGAAGAGGTGGGGGAAGAAGAGGGAAAATTGGAACACAAGGTTTTGCAAGGGTTAATGTCAAAAAATTATGTATATGTTTTGAAAATAAAAAGTTTTAATAAAAAATAAAAATAAAAAGGCATCTGGGTTGTACACACACAAAAAAAGGTCTTTGCATTTTGTTTTTAAACATGTGTTATTGTTGCTTAGATACCAAAATGTGTTTCCTATTTATTTAGTATTTAATTATCTGTGCATGAGACCGCTGCCTTAGGGAGAATGTAAGTGCTCTGAGGGCAGTAACTTTTGTTTTTGTATCCCCAGAATCTGGTGATGTGCCAGGCACTGTAGGAGTGTTTAATGTACACTTGCTGATTTGGACTAAAGCAGACTGTGCTGAGGTGGCCCTAATGGCAGACTGGCTAAGGTATATCCAGCCCCCTGCTTTGAGATCCAACCTCTACAGGTCCATTAGGAACAACCAATCTCCGTGTCCAGGAATGACAGTGCCCAGATGGCCGTCTCTTAAACTCTGACATACAATGTCTTAGCAAACCAAGAAGCCCCATCCCAAGGTCAGCTGCTGGGCTGCTGGGCCCTTCCTTAAAACCTTTCCCTCTGGCTCCAATCTCTCTTCAGGTCTTTTCCAGGTGGACATTTTGCTGCACATGCTCACTCTTGTGTCTGCTTTGCAGCTGTGAACCATCTCCATCTAAAAACTGCCTTGCAATTTATTTTCTATCTATTTTGCATGTAGTTTCCGTGGATGAAATGGAAGCTCCCTGAGGGCAGGAACGCTTTCATTTTGTATTTGTACCCCGAGAGTCTAACACAGTGACTCTGGCTCCTTGGTAGAAGGGTCCCCATCATTCCCATTAAGGCCTCCTCCCCGCCCCTGGCCCCATTCCCTGAGAAGTCTCTTACTACAGCCATCCTCATCGCTATGGTCCCCGCAATCATTGTCACCGTCACATTGCCACTGAGCCGGGATACAGGTGCACTCTCCCAGAGCACTCACTGCACATGTAAAGTGGCTTCGGCCACATGCACATTCAGGACTGCTGGACAGGCCTGGGGAGAGAGAGAACATAGTGAAGGGTGAGAATGAGCTCACTGAATGGAGTGCCAACCAAGCCAGCCCCCGCCCTCTGCTCTAGATCTGGGCTTTCTGGGGTGGCGTGAGGGGTGGGAGAGGCTTCCCCTCATCTGCCTTGACTTAAATCGGGGAGAACATAGCTGCTGACATTTGCTCAAAGTTACTCAAATTAGTCATTATATCCTGGAACACCCAGAAAAAAAAGGGTTCAGGGGAGTTAATCCTTTAGCTGCTAGAAATCCCGCCCTTTTAGGAAGGAGATAGCCAGTGGAAAAGTGGGGTTATGGTTGATCATCCATTTCTATTTCTAAAACTTTACGCTTAATATTGGGTGGGAGAATTTGCCTTAATCTGGGTACAAAATAGCCTGAACAGAGGGTGTCGGGGAGAGTGAAAAGTAATGGACTTTCCCAGAAGCACCAGGGAAACAGAACTGGATTAGGAATCATGGCTACAGTTGGATTCAGGCTTTAGCCACCCAGGAAAACAGGGGTCTAGACTAAGATCCAGGTCCCTTCAATCCAAATCCCATGGGAGGGAATGGGGCAAAGTGAAGTGGAAAGAACTCTGACTTAAGGGAGATCACGGGAGAACTCTGGAAACTTTTCATTCAATATAAACATCAGATATTGTTCCATCGGAGAGAATAATTACTGATCCTAGATCTAGAACCCGAAGATTAGCTAGGCCAAACCTCTCACTTTTCAGAGAGGAAAGGGAAGCTCGGAGAAGCTGGGGTGACTTCTCGAAGTCTCAGAGGCAGGAAGCCAGGTTTTAGGGAGTCCGACTTGCTTTCTTTATGAAATGATCCTGGACTTAAATGGCCTCTTAGGTCCCTTACAGCTTTAAGTCCGTTTTTCTGCCAGCCAGAGGGAAAAGCTATATGATCCCGGTCAGGTCACCCACTTTCCTGGGCCTCAGTTTCCTACTTTGTAAAAATGAGAGGGTTGCCCTTCCAGCTCTAGAGTTGGAATCCTAAGCGCCGTCAGTGGCCCGAGGGGGCTCCACCCCCTCCTCCTGTGCCAGGATCTCCCCGTCCCTCACTCTCACTCTGTGGCCCCCAGCTCCCCCGCTCCGAACAGGGCACTAAGTTCCAAGGATTCCCACGGCCAGACCCAAAGGGAAGCAGCCTGGAAGTCAGGTACCTGCCGGGGCGAGGGCGGCCTGGAGGAGGGGCCCGGAGCCACTTCCAATCCCCAGGCGGGGGTTGGGAGGGAGGGGCTCGGGGAGGCAGCCCCTCCCCCTGCAGCCCCAGCCAGACCCTGCTGGGCAGGGCTATTGAGCCGGGAGCGATCCCCCCGGCCAAGTCCCATGACCAGCTGCAGTGCCCCTTCCCCGGCGTGCCCAGCAGGATGCCCTGCGATGGCGTGTGAACGGCTCTGTGCCCCCGCTCCTGCCTGGGCGGGAACAAAAGGCCCTTCCAGGGTCACTCACCCCCCCACCCCCCCTTCATCTGGTCCGGGTCCCGCCGCCCGCCGGCCCCCGCGCAGCCCGGAGCAAGTGTGGGACTGAGAGCGCCGGGGAGGGTTGGGGAGGGGTGCGTGGGTTCTTCTCCCTCCCCCCCCTCCACCGTAGCCCAGCCTGGGAATCGGGAGGGCGGGGCCACTCCTCGGCCCCCTCCCTCCTTCCTTTCCTGCGCTCTTGCCCTGGGTCCCCAACTAAACAGAAGCACACTCTCTCCCCCCTTCCTCCCCCAAGCAGGACACACTACAGACTGGCTCCCCCGGCTTTTGTTATATGGTACAATTGAGTCAGAGGGGCCACGGTGAGGAAGTTCGAGGCCCGACGCGGACACATGACTGTGTGGCCATAGCCCAGTCTCTGCCTCTCAGCCCTCACCCCACACAGCCCCACACAGGGGGCATAGCCTTGGAGGTTTCAGTCAGGGCGCACGCTGGGGCTTATCCGAATGGCCAGGGGGCCGCCTTATCCTCCTGAGTGATCTGCCTTAATTAGAGGTCCAAAGTCCTAGAGGTCTCCCTCCCTTCAAAGGACCCCCTTAAAGTCCCCCTGCCCAGGCTGGGCATCAGGCAGACTAAGGGGCAGCCTCTGCCCGCCTCCTGCTCTGAGGGGTCAGTCTGGGGAGGAATCCCCCCCTTTCTTTTTCTCTCCCCTCACCCCTCTTCCTTCTCCTCCCCCCACTGAGGTGCTGCCTTAAGAGTCCTCACCCCCTGATCGGAGAGCACCCCACCTTCTCGCCCCTCAAGCTTGGCTCTCTATTTTGCCTCCATCACTATCTACTTTGTATCTTCCCAATCTCTGGCCTCCCTCAATAAGGGGAGGCTCAGCAAAGAAAGGGGTTCTTCGGCTTCACATTTGTGTCCGGAAAGCCCAGGAAGCATGGACATCGAGACAGTGAAGTGGCACAGTGGATAGAGCATCAGTCCTGGAACCAGGAGCATTTGAATCCAAATTTGGCCTCAGACACCATATACTAGCAGTGTGACCCTGGGCAAGTCACTTAACTCCAATTGGGGGGGATAGGAGAAGAAAAAAGGGAAGGGGGAGAAGAAAAAAGAAAAGGAGGAAGAGGAAGAAGAGGAAAAGGAGAAAAAGGAAGAAGAGGAAGAGGAGGAGGAGAAGCAGCAGCAGCATGGGCATCATAGAGAGAGAGAACAAGCTGGCTTTGAAATCCGGAAAACCTGAATTCACAAGACTAGATAAAACAAATAAAAAAACTTCCATTGCTTTGCACATAGTAGGCACTTAATAAATGCTTAGTAAACAGCCTGTCCTTTAGAGGGAATGAGCCTAAGGATGGAAGAAGTATTGGTAGGGAGTGTTTACCACACAACTCTCTGATTTTGGAGAGGGAAACAGGATATCATTGTGGGGAGACCGGGTTAGGGCTGAGAGGTCAGAGTAGCATAGATATAACATTGGAAGGGACCTCAGAGGTCATCCAGTCCAACTCCCGATTTTCAGATAAGGAAACTGAGGCCCAGAGAGAAGTGAATCCACCCAGCAAGTGAAAGTCAGGGTTTGAATACACAATTATTTTACAGAAAGAGTAGACAACTAGATGGCGCTGCAGTGGATGGCCTACCATAGTGCATAGAGCACTGGGCCTAGATTTAGCAAGACTCAGCTTCCTGAGTTCAAATCCAGCTTCAGACACTTATTAGTGATCCTGGCCAAGTCACTTAATCCTGTTTACTTCAATTTCCTCATCTGTAAATTAAGCCAGAGGAAGAAATGGTCAACCACTCCAGTATCTGTCAAGAAAATCCCCAAAATGGGGTCCCAAAGAGTTTGAAATGTCTGAACAAAGCAAGTAACGGCACCAGGACTGGGAAAGCATGGAGGAGTGAATGCAATATGGCAACACCTGGGAAAAGGATGTTAATGGCAAAGGGCAGCTATCAGCAGTGAGTGCTAAAGTCATCCCCAGGGGTTAGCAATCATAGAGATGAACACCAGACAATAAACCTCAAGGGCCTCCATTCCACAGGCAGAGCTGACTTCCTGCCCAAGAATATTCTTGGGAATTCAGAGGCAGGCCTGACCCTTCCATGGCCAGCATTGGGGAGGGTCACTCAGTCACAGTAAAAGGCGATGGGGCACACACACAAAAGCAGGGTCTCCATGACAACTTCCGATTCATCTCTGGGGGTCCCCAACTGCGCAGTCTAAATCTCATTTCTCACTGGAGCTTTGACGGAGATGATAAAAGAGAGTTCAAACCTTTTAACTTAAGAGAAGCAATATGGTACAGACCAGAGGGCCAGCCTCAGAGTCAAGAAAACACGGGGTTCTAGTCCTCCCTCTAATACATTCATATTAAGGTGTGATGATGGGCAAGGCTCTAAGATTTTATAGACTAGTTGCTCTCTGCATTGATGGAGGGAGTTTCTACACTTGAAGAAGTAACAGATAACCATCCCCTCCCAAAAGCCACATTTTTTTTTTCAGAGAAATGAGAAATAGTGAAGTGAAACAAGAGTTTGGGTAATTATTTGAATTTTTAAAATTCAAGTAAAGATACTCAAATATACTTCTAGCCCTTGGACCAAATGCCACGATCCCTCATTTCATAAAATAGTATTCTATTTTCCCACCCTGATGAGATAATATACATAAAACTGTAAAGTGCTACATAAATGTTAGTCATTGCCATTGTTATCATATCCTCTGGCCAGGAAAAAGTCTCTTCAACACTGTATCCGAAGAAGCTTCCTGGGAAGGGAAATGCCCTGCCCTTGGATTTATCCATTCCCTAACAACCCCTCAGAGTTCTATTTTAGAGAAAAAGTGAAAGTTTCCCCCTATTTTCAGCCTCTAGGAAGTAATAAAGATAAGGCAACACAAGACCCAAAGCATTTATTGAGTGTCTACTTTGGCAAAGGCTGGACTCTTCATACCATTGCTTTAGTTGTTGGTCAAAGAAAATCAGGGTCATCTGCCCCAAGCTCTTTCTCCATTCCAATTCCTCACTTCCCAAAACCCCATCCCCAGGCTCTGCTCCTTTGCTCCCTTCTCACAGCACAAGGAGGGTCTTCGGAGCCAAAACCAAGAGATCCCCCTGCACCCCTGATCCCATCTCCTCTTCTCTCTTCCAATAATCCAATTCTTTGATCATGCTCCCTCTCTTATTTTCAACTTTTTCTTATCCAGAGGTTCCTTCCACATGCCCAGTTCTCTCAAATCCTTAAAAACAAAAAAAAAACCCAAAAAACTCTCCTTTGATTGAGACTACCATCTCCTCAAATGACTGCCCTATAACTCTCTCTTCTCAAAGTTCCTTAAAAAAAAAGGAGTTGTCCATGTGCTAGTTTTTCACCTCCTAGTCCCTTTTCTGCTTTCATTTTACCAATGATCTCTTTACTGTTAAATCCAATGACACTGATGAGTGCCCTCTCCTTCTTTGGCTACACTTCCATCACTGAGTTCTCTTATTACTTAACCTTTGTCTCCTTTGCAGGATCATCATCCATGTCCCGCCCTCTATTGGTAGGTGTATCCAAGATTCAGTCCTGGGCCTTAGCCCCTCGGTGGTCAGTGATCATCTTTATGCACTTAACTCCCAAACTTGCATAATGCAATTCATGTGTCTTTTCTAAGCTCCAGGCCTACAACTATGGTGGCTTTTTGGATATCTCTCCACTTGGATGTCCCATAAACATCTCAAACTCAACATGTCAAAGAGAATCCATTATCTTCCCCTTAAACCCACCTTTATGGACAGCTAGGTGGCGCTGCAGGGGATAGAAAGCCAGTTCTGGAGTCAGGAAGACATCTTCCTGAGTTCAAATGTAATCTCAGTTACTTAACTGGCTGTGATACCCTGAACAAGTCATTTTACCTTGTTTGCCTCAGTTTCCTCATCTGTAAAATGAGCTGGATTAAAAAATAGCAAACTACTTTATTCTCTTAGCCAAGAAAATGGGCTCACAAAGAGTGAGACATAACTCAAGAACTACTGAACAATAAAATCGCATCTTTCTTTCTTTCTCATGCCTGGATTTCCACCAAAGACACGACTATGCTTGTCAGTCACACAGGTTGGCAACCTCAAAGTCATCCTCAATTTTCTTTTCTCTCAGCCTTATAATCAGTAGTTGCCAAGTATCATGGATTCCCTGATCAACAGCCTCTATTGGTATGATAGGATTATAGGTTTAGAGCTAAAGAGGACCTTAGAGGCCATCTAGTCAGCCCGCTCTTATTTGACATCGGGGGAAACTGAGAGTAGAAAGATTAAGTGAATTATCTGACACAGAAGTAGAAGAGATGGGATTTGAGCCTCTGCTTCCAAAAACCTAATTTTTCCCCACTGTATCTCACTATCTTGTTTAGGTCAACCATGAAGCCCCAATTGCTTCCATGATGCTTGACTTTTTTTTGAGGTGGGTATTTCTTTCACCCCCATGACTTGAATAACCAGTAGAATATATGCTTCCTAAGGGCATGGGCAGTTTTATTGTTTTCTTTGCAGTGCCATTGCCTGGCACATAGAGGGCGCTTTTAAATCTTTGTTGAATTGTTATCTAATTTTTGAGAGTCACTCTGGCTGAAAATTCCCTACCGTGCAGCCAGTCTAAGATGGTGGATGGTGGACCTCTCCAAACTTAGCTAGAGTGGCCTCTATATGTGGTCTGCCTGATTCTCTCTCTTCTAGGAGGAAAGGAATAGAAGGCAGTGTGGTGTTGTAGGAATAAGCAACCGGCTTAGAGTCAATAAGCCCCGAGTTTAAATTCTGGTCCTATCATTTACTGCTTGGGTGGCTTTGACCAAGTCACTTAACTCTGAGTCTGATTTGTCATCCTCACCCATAAGATGAGTGTTTGGACAAAAGGAACTCTGAGGTCTCTTCAAATCTAAGTCTGTGGTAGTGATGCTTGCTACCATTCTCTGGAAAGAAAAAGAAATGAGAGACTAGGACGTATTCTCATTTTACCAAAAAATTTTCCTAACAAAGCATCAATTTGCCTGGAGATTTTGGAACAACCTTCACCACCATCCCTTATTTTATTATAGTCTTGATTAGATTCAAGGCTTCCTCCAAACAGGTTTTTGACGAAGAAATCTATTTCCTTTTTTTACTCCTTAACTCTGCTGTGAAAAGAGCACATCCAGCAAGTGAGGTAACAAGTTACAGGGAAAAAAATCTTGTGGTGGGCTGAAAGCTCAAAATGTGGCAATAACTGTGGGTGCTGCATTTTAGGAAAGATTTAATAAGCATCCAGGAAACCATATCACAGAGCTAAAAGAACTACAGATGTGGAGCCTGGTTGAACAAAGACTGAGGGAGACCTCCAGCCTCGCCTGGAAAGCTCTCTACCTTCCTTCAAAGTACAATGCAAAGCTCTTCTTATGGTGGCTAAGAATTGAGGGGATACCCCTCGATTGGGTAATGGCTGAACAAGCTGTTGTATATATCAATAATGAAATACTATTGTGCTATAAGACCTGACAAGCAGGATGAATTCAGAAAAACTGGGAAAGATTTACATGAACTGAAGCAAAGTGAAGTGACTAGAACTTGGAGAATGTTGTACACAATAACATCAGTTCAATGAAGTTCAATGAAGAAATTGTGAATGACTTAGCTGTTCTCAGCAATATAATAATCCAAGACAATCCCAAAGGACTCATTCATGATAAAGCAAACTATCTGCCTCTAGAGAAAGAACTTATCCTGTCTGAATACAGACTGAAGCATACTGGTTTCCTCTTTCTTTCTTTCTCTTTTTTCTTTTTCTTTGTTCTTTCTCCCTCTCACCTTCCTTCTTTCTTTCCCTTTCTTTTTTTCTTTCTATCTTTCCTTTGTTTCTTCTCCCTCTCACCTTCCTTCTTTCTCTCTTTCTTTTCCTTTTCTTTCTTTCTATCTTTCCCTTGTTTCTTTTCCCTCTCACCTTCTTTCTTTCTATCTTTCCTTTGTTCTCCCTCTCACCTTCCTTCTTTCTTTCTCTCTTTCTTTTCTTTTTCTTTCTTTCTATCTTTCCTTTGTTTCTTCTCTTTTTTCCTTTTCTCTCCTTTCTTTCTCAAGTCTTCTTGTACAAAATGATTAATATGGACATGTTTTACATGATTACACGTATGTAAACTATATCAGATTGCTTACCAGGGGCAAGGGGGGAGGGGGCTTTAGAATTTGGAACTCAAAACCTAAAAAAAAAAGTTTAAAAATTTTTGTTTTAACATGTAATTAGGGAAAAGATAAAATATTATTTTAAAAAGAAACAAAACAAAGTACAGTGCAGGAATCACCTCCTTCAGGGGGCCTTTGCTGGCTGTATTTACTCTGGGGGATATTTTGTATATTCCTGGAGTAGTGGAAAGAGCTTGGACTCTATAGCTTACTAGCTTAGTGCCCTTTAGAGTCTCAGTTTCCTATAAAGAAGAGGACTGGCTTCCTTTGAGCACTCTTCCAACTCTAAATCTATTTATGTCTATTATTTCCCTTATAGAACATGAGGGTTTAGAGCTAAACAAGACCTTAGATCCACACTCATTTGACAGAGGAGGAAAACTCAGGCCAGAGAGGTTAAATGAATTGTCCAATGAGCAAGATTTTACTTTTGTCTTTTGTTTTGGTTTGGATTGATTTTTTTTTTTTTTGGTCTCAGTAGCCCAGATCCTAGAGCATAGTGGGTACTCAATAAACGTTTGTTGTATGGAACGGAATAACCCCGGGGAGGGAGGTGCCAATAATAATAATGCCATTTTATTGATTAGCATTATTAACACCCATTTTATTGATGAGAAAACTGAGGCTCAGGGAGAATAAGTGATTTGGGCCGTGTCTCGGATTGAGATTCACATTCAGCTCTTCCAGATTTCAGGTCTGAGGCTCTATTCCATTTTAATGCTTCTCAGAGAAATTAGCACGCATTTAATTGAGTCCAACCATTTTCTGCTTTCCCTCTGAGCTCGGTAGTTGAAAATCCCTCCCTTACTAAGCAGTTAGAAAGAACCAAAAAAAAAAAAAAAAATTGGACAGGAGAAGGGGATTCCCCTTCTCGACTTTTCTTTCGCCTGTGGATATGATTCCCTGGCACCTCGGTTTGGTTTCCACCTCCTAGTAGCCAATTCTGCGGCTAGCCGTCCCTTGGGCTTCATCCCCGGGAGCGAGGGGGTGAGACTCCCGTTCCGTCAGTGCAAGCTCTCGGTGGCTGGCAGCCGCAGGGCTTTCTGGGGCTGGGGAGAAGCCCCGAGCTTTTGCACTGGGCAGAGTGGCTGGCCACCCCTCCCCCACGTCGTGTTCAATCAGGTGTCTTTCCCAGCAGCGGGGGCTGGAACCTCCCTGCCCTTGGCCGACGGAGAAGGGGGGGCGGTGCTCCCCCAAAGCCTCGCCGGGAGCCAGGAGCGCCAAGGTCCCAGCAAATTCCCGGTGATAAATTATGCAGCACCTTTGTGTGGCTGCCTCTGGGGCCAGATGGGAGGGGTTTCTCCCCCGGTCTTTTGTTTCCGGCTTTGATCCCAGTTCTGATCCCCAGCTCCGCACAGAGGTGAGGGGGGGGCGGGGGAAGCAAGTCCCACTGGCCAAGTTGGGGCTTGCCCCGGCGGGGAGGCCTTCCCGGCTCCCACCTGCGACTGCCTCGCCCGCAGCTTACAAGGTCCCCTTAAGCTTGCGGGGTTTGGGGGGGGAGTTACAAGTGTGCCCCCCCCCCGCACCCCGTGCACGTGGGTGACGGGGTGGGGTGCGACTTCTCCAGTGCGGGCAGTGATTTTGACAGATGCCTAGGGCGAGGCTGGGGACCTCGAAGGGAAAAAGAAAGCCTCGAGCTCCCCCCCATGGGGTTCAAAGGTACCCAGGGCCAACCGAGGATGTTTACTTTCCCTAAATCAAAAACACAGAAGGCCGAGAAAATGGAGTCCAAGCCAGGCAGCGCCAGGAAGCCGGGAAACGGGCGGCAGCGGAGAGGCTGCGGCGGGCTGCAGGGCGGGCGGGCGGGCGGGCAGCCCCCGCCGCGGCTCTTGGTTACGGCCAAGGCCAAAGCAAGTCCCCAACCCCGGCCCCCGAGTGAAGGGGAGGAAACAAAGGGATGACGGGCTGAGATGCACCGAGAGGGCCGCTTGGAGGTCATATGATCGCATCCAGAGCGGGAAGGGACCCTCAGGAGTCTGGCCCAAGCCTAAAAGTTTGCCCCCGGGGGTTACGGGCCTGGCCCAGGCACCCACAGCGGAGAGTGGCAGAGGGGAGATCAGCTTCGTGATCCCTGGCTGGAAAAGGCTGCCACGGGTCCGAGAGCCAGGCAGCTCAGAACTCAGGGGTCTGAGAGCCAGGCAGCCTAGAGCTTAGGGGTCCAAGAACCAGGCAGCCCAGAGCTTAGAGTCTGAGAACCAGGCAGCTTAGAACTCAGGGGTCTGAGAGCCAGGCAGCCCAGAGCTTAGGGGTCCAAGAGCCAGGAAGCCCAGAGCTCAGGGGCCTTGTTGAGTGGCTGGGCAGGTGGAGAAAAGAGCAGCTCCCAGACTACTTGGGGATCCTGGCAGCAGAGACCCTTTCAAACTCAAGATCTGTTCTCCCAGGAGAATTAAATAATAGCTCACTCACACTTGCATCCTACAACTAACATGTCACTTGGTCCTTCCAACAACACTAAAGTGGGCTGCTGTTATCCTCTATTTTACAAATGAAGAAACTGAGTCTCAGGGTATTGTGTCTGCACGCATTATCTCATTTGAGGCTCATAATGACCCTGAGGTGGGCATTGCTATTACCATATCCCCCATTTTACAGATAAAAAACTTTCAGGGAAATGAAGTGGTTTACCAGGATCCTCCAGTTTATGGGATTTAAAGTCAAGATTTGATCCCCTATTCAAGGCAGTTTCTCTAAGCAGTTAAACAACAAGTATCTGAGAAACTCCTTCAGCCAGGCTTGATACCATGAGGTACTGAGTCTCAGTTTCTTCAATTACAAAAGGGGGGATGCCATAGTGGTACTATTGAGAGTTAAATGGACTCCTTTTAATTCTCTTTGTCGTGAGTTTTGCCTCCTTAACCAAGGTGAAGACTCCAAAGGAAGATTTTTTCCTCTAAAGGAAGATTACCCCACAGGATCACTGTGAGGCTCCAGTGAGACCAAGTATGTAAACACAACCACTCTGAACCTCAGTTTTTTTTCATCTGTCCAAGCCCAGAATGACCCAACCTCCACTGGAAGAGCTTCAATTCCAGTGGAATAAGTCAACAAGCATTTATTCCGAGTTTACAGCATTTCAGGTGCTGGGCTAAGTAAGCCCTGAGCACACATGTATTAAGAAAGGTAAAGACAGGACCTGGGGTCAGGGAACTCCCAATCTAGTGGGGGAATCAACATGGGAACACCATAGAGATGGCCAATTAAAGACCTTGTTAAAGGGAAGGCACTAGCCATGGGGGAGACTGGAAAAGGACTCTCACAGGAGGTGGTAGCTGGTCTGGCCCTGGCAGGAAGCCAAGGAAATCAACAAATACATACCTGTGGAGATAGTTGCTCCCCTAAACTTCCGTTAAGCTTCAGGGAGCCTAAAGTCTAAGAGCTCGTGGTCCACAGGAAGGAGCTAATGCGATGGAGGCTAGGTTTGGAGTGAGGGGACCTCAGGTGGACTCCTGGCTCTGCCACTCAATGACCCATACACAGCCAATCGCTTCACTTGCTACAGCCTGTTTCCTCATCTGTGAAATGAAGGAGGCTAAACTAAAGGCTTTCTGAAGTCTTTAGAATGAATGAATCAATGAATCAGTGAATCAATGGAGGAAGTGAAGTGAATGAATGAATGAATGGAAAAGCAGTTATTAAATGCTTGCCAAGTGCCAAGTACTGTGCTAAGCCCCGGAGATACAAATACAAAAGCACCCAGTTCCTGCCTTCCAGGAGCTTGGTTCTGCAGCTAATGATCTATATTCAGAGTTTGTTTTCCTAAAGGAAGGAAGTGAACAAAGGGTCCTGGCTTGGTACTAGGAAAACCTGAGTTCAAATTCTTTTTGGATGCTTGCTGGCTGGCAAGTCCCTAATCTCTCTCAGCCTCAGTTTGTCTACCTGTTAATAAGAACACTTCCTTCACCACAGGCCTGTTGGGAAGTTCAAAGAAGATAATGTATGGAAAGTGCTTTGCAAATTAATAAATCGTTCTATGTATCACCTGTTATTTTGTTTTAAGAAGGTCTGAGAGCAGCAACTTCTTTTATTTTTAAAGGGAGAAAAGCGACAGGAGAGAAAGGCTCCCAGGCTGTGCCAGGAGGCAGAATCTGACCCTGTCTGAGCAGAAATTGGAATGGGATACCACAGGCCTTCAAGAAGGCTATTTATAGGGCCCACTGTGCCCGCCTCGGCCAGCCGGCAGGGCGCCTCTCCTGGAACACCTCATCCCCTTCTGGGGAGCGGAGGAGCAGGTCTTCTGCTACTGTGAAACTGGATGGATCAGACCCATTTGAGCCGAGGGGACACACACTTAGCCCTGTCCTGTCAAGGACTGCAGGAAAATGGCACCTGGCACTTAGGGTCAGAAATTTAGAGCTGGAAGGACCCTTAGAGGTCATCTAGATGATCTTTGTATAGATGAGGAGGAAGGAACACTTACATGTAGTAAGTGATGGAGGCAGGAGAGTTCCCCAGCCTCCAAATCTATTTCTTAGCTAGCTGAATCAATCAAAAGGGTCCATAATACTCTCATGAGACTGGGAAATACGCAGACAATTACAGTAAGGACACATCGTTTTTAGATTGTTTTAGTCTTGTCCGACTTGACCCCAAGAAGACCGGGTCTTCTTGGCAAAGATACTGGAGTGGTTTGCCATTTCCTTCTCCAGAAGAACACCCACAGGATCATGGGATCACCAATTCAGGGCTGGCGATGATGGTAAATGCCGCTGAACAGAATGAGGAAACCAAGGCTGACAAGACACGGACTTGCTCAACCCACACCGTTTAATAAGCATCTGAGGCTGGATTTGATCTCAGGTCACCAGGCTGCCCCAATGCAAGACAATCAGACAAGTAGAAGCCAAAGGCCCTGATTCCACAGCAGAAGCTTCACTGACTCAAACCTGTTCCTGAAATTCAAATCATGAAGATATAATTCCCCGACTTCATTCAGAGAGGAAGACTCTCTCCCCAGCAAGGCCCTCTGTGCTCTTCCCTCCCAGTCACTTTCCATTTGCCTTGTGAAACCTTAGCTCTCTAGGGCCTATGTGAGGCTTTTCAGACGCCCCCTCCCAGTTATTAGCACTGTCCCCTTCTTGAATTGCTTTGTCCCCCATGCTAGGAATGCTTCCCTCCTCCTCCTCCTTCTCCTCCTCTTCCTCACCTCTGCTTCTAAGCTCCCCAGCTGCCTTGGAAGCTTAGCTCAAGTGCTCCCTCCTAAGGAGGTCTTCCCTGACCACCCTTCCCCCTTAAGGTTTTTCCTTTCCTGTTCCTGCTAGCCCACCAAGATTCTTGTTTTTACTTCATAGCTTTTTGTGGATTAACTTATCTCTGTCCATCTTCTTCCTCACCCCCACCCCAGTAGAATAGGAACCCCTTGAAAGCAGAGACTATTTTGTTCTTTTACTTTTCAGCACTTGGTACAGAGTAGACCAAGATGCCATATATAGAGGGGGCAAATCAACAAGAAATTAACATATTGACTCCAATGTAAATCTATAGATCTGGAGACCCCCCAAATTCTGAAAGCTGGGGGCAGCAGAGACTTGTTCATTATGCCCCATGGTCTCAAACTACACTGGTAACTAGACTACACTAGACTAGTAACTATACTACACTAGACTAGTAACTAGACTAGACTAGTAATTATACTACACTAGACTAGTAACTAGACTAGACTAGTAATTATACTACACTAGACTAGTAATTATACTGCACTAGACTAGTAACTATATTACCCTAGACTAGTAACTATAGTATACTAATAACTATACTACACTACACTAGTAACTACACTACACTACAATAATAACTATACTACATTACACTAGTAACTACACTACACCAGTCACTACACTACATTAGTAACTACACTACACTAGTAACTACACTACACTA
>JAJPUD010025839.1:0-17141 GCA_023553655.1 Myrmecobius fasciatus
GGGGGTGAGGGGAAGGAATAACATTGGACTTCAGCCATAGGAAAAGGAGAGGTGAAATGGCTTCGGTTTGATGAGGTGAAGTGAAGCAGGGAGAGGAGGAAAAGACGAGTGATGATTCAGGGCACCTGGCCAGTACATGTGTGGAGCAAGGGAAGCCTACACTCGTGTATCTCTCCTGAGCTCAGAATCTTGTTCCACTGGGATCTGTTCCCACACCTTTCCCAGCACCATTGAAAACTGTTCCCACACCTCCTACAGATGTAGCCCCACTGGGATCAGTTCCCATAACTCCACCAAAACCCAGTCCCATGGCAATTTCTGTTCCATACCTCCCCCACATCTAAGCTTCCTGGGACCTCTTCCCATGTTTCACCTGAACTCAGCCCCACTGGGCACTGTTCCATATCTTTAAATGCAGTCTCACGGACATCTGGGTCCAAAATCCTACGGAGATGTGTTTCTCCTTAGATCTCAGCCTATTAGTCTTAAATGACAACTTTCTTCTATCCCTACAGGTGGATTTTTTCCGAACGGAGTTATGTACTCAGGTAAGACCTCACTACTGCATACTACCTTCAGTCTGTCCCTGGATCCCTCACCCTAGTTCTAACATATCCTTACCCTAATCTCAATTGTTACAAACTTGGCTTCTTTTTCTTTGGCTGAATGTTTGCCCTAATCAGCTGTTGAGTCAAATCAATCAGTAAATATGACATCCACCCCTCACCCTTACCTCATACACAGGCAGAGATCCTACTTGCAACCTATTTCCCTTCGAAGATTTCAGAGCTGGATGAGTTCTTGAAGGTACTGGGGCTGGGAAGGAGGCAGAGGAAAGGTCAAAGAAAGAGAGACAATGATTGTGGAATAGGAGGAAAAATTAGAAGATAAGGAATATTAAGGAAATAATTACTGCTACTTTTTTTCCCCTGCCATGTTTTAGGACCCATCTCTGAATGAGGCTGATTTGAGTCTCTTAAAGGCCCCCTTGGACATCCCAGTCCCTGACCCAGCCAAAGAAAAAGAGAAGGAAGAGCGTCGGAAACAAGAAGAGGTAAGGGGGACCAAGATGGGGCTAGATTAGAAAAATCTGAGTGCTAGGGGTTTCTGCAACCTTGGGGCTTGACTTCATGTGACTTTTCTTCTACAGAAGGATGATAAGGATGGAAAGAAAAAAGAGGAAGATGAAGATAAAGGTAATAAGGAATTGGTTGGGTTCCCTAGTTAATGCATTATCCCCATAAGAGTCTCTTCAGAGCCAACTGCCTTCACTCAAGTTTTAGGTTTGTGGTATATTCTCCAGGTCCTCCTTGTGGGCCTGTAAGCTGCAATGAGAAGATTGTGGCCCTTCTAGGTCGGTTAAAGCCTGAGATCAAAGATGTGAAAGAACAGCTCAACTTGGTAAGCTCCACCCTTCACCCCCAATCTCTGGCAGGACCTGGAGGAGGCCTGCCCTTTAGAGAAACAATTTATCCAGAACTGCCCTTTGCCTTACCAGTTGGTTAGGTACCCTGTCAGTCAGAATAGTGTCTTATCAGAGTAGAAAAAGGGAGCTAGGATTTTAACAAATCATATAAGGAGATATGGTTGAGAATTGCACAGTAGGGCTGGGGTGATAAGGGAGGCTGAAGAGCTGGAAAGAAAACAGGGTTGGGAAACAGAGTTGAATGATCTCTACCAATTGTTTTTCTCAGGTTTCCATGTGGCTGCAGCTACAAGTGCCACGAATTGAGGATGGTAACAACTTTGGAGTAGCTGTCCAGGTGATGGACCTTGCAATGCTCCACCCCAAACTCCTTACCTTGATCCTGCTTTGCAATCATGCTTTATCAAATCTTTTTCCTAACTTTTTCTTCTCTAGGAGAAGGTATTTGAGCTGATGACTACACTTCGAACTAAGCTGGATGGCTTCCAAACTCAGATTTCAAAGTAAGTGATTCAGTCTCACATACTCACCTTGCCCCTATCTTTATGATTATTGTCTTGAATTTCAGCTGTTGCTTTCAATCCCACATTTGTTGCTTCTATTTTGGCTTCTTTCTCTCTTTTTTTAAAGTCTCCCTTGTTCACCTTTCATCCATCCCATAACTTTTCTTATTCCTCTCTAGGTACTTCTCTGAAAGGGGTGATGCAGTGGCTAAAGCAGCAAAGCAACCACATGTGGTGAGTGAGGAAGCAGGTCCAGAGGGGGTAGGGAGGCATTATTCAGGAGGAAGTCCCTAGGATTGACACTGGGAAAAGTAGGAGGAGCATTAGATAAGGCCAGTATGAAGAACTAACCCTGAAGTCTTCACAGGGTGACTACCGACAGCTGGTTCATGAACTGGATGAAGCACAGTATGGAGAGACAAGACTGATGGTCATGGAGATCCGAAATACTTATGTAAGAACTAGACTCTGGAATTTTCTTGGTGGAAGAGCAAAGTAGGGAAGATTGATGTGGAGACAAACAGTAGTTTCAGGGCAAATAGTTCAAGAGGTGTACCAGGGAGGCATGGGAGAGGCAATGAAAATAAATAAACTTCTAGTTAGATTAGAAAGCCATTCAAGAGCCTCTGCTGAGGATTCCAAATAATTCCCACTCCCTTTCTCCTTGGGCATGCAGGCTGTATTATATGACATCATCTTGAAGAACTTTGAGAAGATCAAGAAGCCCAGGGGAGACACAAAAGGAATGATCTACTGAAAAAACAGAGCCCACATCTCTTCTCCATCGCTCCTTAACTAGGATTATCTGTTTTGCCACACACCAGCTTTCATTTAGAACTTCCCATCTTATCCATACCTTGCCTTCTGAGCATCAATAAATTTTGTCATATCACTCCCCAGTCTTTTTATTTAAGGTTCTAGCCCAGCCCTGAGGCCCAGTTCAGGCACTTCCATTGGCAGCAGCAACCCACTGGGAAATTTCAGTATTGAGCTGTTGATTGGTCCAGTCACGCCGGATGTCATCAAGGTGGGCATCAAAGTCAACAAGAAGTTGGTGGGCCCGTCCTTCCAATAGTGCTCGAAAGAGCTGCCTTGACTCTTCCCAATCCCGCCACATCACCCTGAAATAATACCAACCAAAAAGGAAACATTCAGTTCAGCAGAAGACCTGAAACAACAGCAGTTTAGATCTAGAACATCCCCAGGGGATAGGATAAATTCAGGAGCTTAGATTGAAGTTAATTACTCTATTACCTTGGGACTCCAGGAAGAGGGGATTTGGAGGGAAGGAGTCCATACTCAGAAGCAAAGAATATGATGAGAAGTGCTGAAGCAAAGGAATAGAGATTCTCTACTCACAGGTTCTTGTCTTTGGGGACCCAGCGTCGATCACGAGTCTCCAAGACAATGATAGGGGGCACCCGAGGCTGGGGTACCAGTTTCCGATTATCTAACTGAGAAGTTGAAATAAGTATTGTTAAGGGTTCCAGGATTTCCTTTTCTCCCCAACTCCCTCAATCCTCAATCTTACCATGATGAGTACTGCACCAGGGAAAAATTCAGCAATTCGTCCAGCAATTTTCAAGGCAAGGGGACCAGGGCTAGGAAAAAGACGGGCATCAGAGGATCTTAAGCAGCAGAACAATAGAGTTGTGTGTCATTTGGGGCTAACAGGGTGTTTTTTAACCCCTGTGGAGATGAGGTGAGACTAGCCCACTCGGGGAAATTACTGGATGGATTTAACCCTGGCAAACGTTTACCTTAAAGCAGAGCTTCTTAACCCGGGGTCCATGCACCCCCCTGTGAACTTGGAAGGAAAAAAAAATCTTTATTTTCACTAACTCTACCTGAAATTTAACACTTCCTTCAATTATGAAAGCAAAGTCATTATTCTGAGAAGGGGTCCCTGACACCAAGAAAAGTTCAGAACCCCCACCTTAGAACAAGCCCTGCCCCCCCTTTCACTGCCAGCTCCCTCACTCACCTCTGGTCATTCAAGGATGCATTGGCATGGTAGTACCCAGCTACCACCAAACTCCCCTGGGCACCCCACACATCTACCTGCCACGAGAAAGAGCCCATTAGTTCTTTACTGGCGGCGCTGTAATGAACAACTACAAAGGGGGACGGAGCCTGCCAGGCCAAGGCCTGGAGGCAGTGAGTGGGCAACCCTAGGAGGGGGAAAGGGAGGGGATGAAGTCGTACCTGGTTAAGGGCCACCTCCAGCATAACGGAGAGGGCCAGGTGGCTGTGGAAGAGAGGCACACAGTCACTGAGGCACAGGCAGCCCCCCGCCTGGGGCGCCTGAGCCAGCAACAGCCCGTTGACAGCTGCGTGAGGGTAGCGAGCAGCATGAAGGCACATCTTCACGTAGGCCCGGGCCGAGATCTCTACCTCTCCCATTGTCCGCGGGCTAGGGCTGGGGTCGAAATGGGGTCTCGGGAACCAGGAGTCAGCCCGGCCTGTGCCTGCCTGCCGGCCCCTTCCCTTCCTCCCTTGCCCCGCACGCACGCCGTCGGCCAGGGCCTCGCAGGCTCCCTCCTCCCTTAGCCACCCTTCACCCCACCGGTGTCCCGTTAGCGTCACCTCCCGCCCTCCCTACTGGGTCTTGGCCCGGCCCGGCCCGAATCTCCGCCAGGCCCCCTACTTCAGGTGGAGCTGTCACTCTGACTTCCTCCCGTCCCGTCTCGCCCCGCCCCCTTGAGCAGTCCCCAATGACAACACCCGAAGCTTAAAACACACTCCTCCCGCCCCAAAGGGGCGGCCGCTGCTGCCTACAGACAACAATCCAGCCCATACTGAGCTCCTGCTCCTCCCGATTCTCCGACTCCAAGACCTGCTTCTCTGGTCCCGCCCAACATTGACACTTGATTGGTCAAATGGACTTTGATTTGTCCTATCATCGGTCGCATCTTTCTGGACCAAGTTCTGATTGGAAAACTTTTGTCTTCGCTTTTTCATTGGTCGGCTAATTTACAGGAGCCGCTAGAACAACACGTTTCCCCTGAGAGAAGTGGTTGATTCTACCTTCTTTAGGTCAAATTAGGCTTTCATTTCTATCAAAGAGCCAAGACTCTTTCCCTCTAGCCCCAACCAATGAGAAGGACTGAAGATGGGAACCTGAAGCAAACCAGCACTCAGCGAAGAGAGACCCCGCTAGTTCACGATCTCCAGGCTCTTTAAAACCACAGTGGCAGCATTGTGACTTGCAACAGCCGTTCTAGAAAACAATTTGGAGTTTTTCAAATAAAATGACTCAAATGCCAGTAGCATTTGATCCGAAGATTCCACTTCTAGGCTTGTATTCCAGCGAGATTATTGATCTAAAATAACTATACCAGCACTTTGTGCGTGCGTGCGTGTGTGTGTGTGTGTGTGTGTGTGTGTGTGTGTGTGGCATAAAACAAACACCAACAACAAAACAAAAAACAAAGCGGATACCTGTCCAGGGCAGACACTAAATCGTTTCCTACCTGGCCGCAGGACATCCCCGACCCCTTCCCTACATCCGCCTTTTCAGCTTGGATTTATGTCTTGTCTTTCTCCATTAGATTGTGGGCTCCTTGAAATCAAGGACTTCCTATCCTCAGTGACTTAGCACAGTGCCTGACAGAAAGCAGGCACTTAGTGTTAGGGACTAAGGAAAAGGATAAACAAATTGTGGTTCATGAATGTGATGAAATATCGTTATACTGTAAACACACACACAGAGGAATGGTGAAATCTGAACTGAGCTGCCCCACTCCCAATATCCTGACTCTCTCCTTAGAACAAAAGGACCTTTTCCATGCATATCCTATCTGGGACATATCTAATCACAGGGATTTTTCCGCTTGCCCATCATATCTGAGATTGCCCCAAACCTATCTGAGACTGCCCAGCTCTGTTCTTTCTTACTCTTCCTTGCCTTACTCTGCTGGGTTGTCTCTCTCCCATAAGGAGAAGACCCCAATAAACTCCAATAAAAATAAATATTGACCCCAACAATGCCTGTGCTTGATTTGAGATGGTTTGAAACGGAATTCTTTCAGAATCTACATGATGACACAGGATCCAGCACTCTAATATTGTTGGCATACCCCAATATTTCTGGCACCCAACACAAGGCAGTCTTCAACTCTGACCTCCAACTCAAAATAAATTCAGTCCCTTACAGATATCAGCCCAGGAGCTGCCCGAAAAGTGAGGGAGAAGTTCTTTCCAAGCCCTAGCCACCAATAGGTTCTTTCTAGATGGGTCACAATCCTTTTGAGAACCTTTGGACCCCTTTCCTCACAGATAGCCTGTGTGGAGATGAGTGGTTCAAGGAAGAGTCTGATTTTACTGGATTTTGGGCATAATGGAATAGTTCCCTTCCAAACCATGGGACTTACCAATAGACTGCCTTTTGCAGAACTGGGAAACATTTGGTCTCCAGAATATAAAAAAAAAAACAAAAAAAAACCTGCATCTTAAATTCTTTTGCAGTATTTCATGGCCTCAAAATAACCAAAAGGACTGAGAAAAGCAGTCTATTTTTGGATCCCTCAACTATAACACCACTGTACAATTTGATCTCTTTTGCCCCCATGAAGGAAAATAAACTGTAAGGTCCCTTATATTCAGGCCTTCCTAGCTCTTTTGGGAAAAAAAAAATAAAGCAAAACTAAACAAAACAAACAACAACAACAAAAAACAAACAACAACAAAAAACAAAACAAACAAAAAAAAAAAAACAAACCTGTACTCTTTGGCAGCAAAGCAGAATGCTTTTGATTACATTTAAGGTAGGAAGGAGGGAGAAGAAAAAAACAGATGGCCTAGATGACCCTTTTTGTAGCTCCAGAGGCTCTACCTCTTACACCTAGGAGCAAGTCCTATCTGGAAATCTGTGCACTGCAGCAAACCCCATTCCTATCCAGAACCCTAACTCACTTCCTGACTCTTTTCTCCCTCCCCACGATTCTCCAATTCTCAGCCCCTCAAATATGAGAAGCAGACCCTTTTCCTTTCCCTCCATCCCACTTTACCCCAAAAAAATGACTGCTCCTTTGAAACTTTAAACATTGAGGGAGGTGCCAGTGGTTGAACTACAAGGGTTTATGTCCCCTTTCTCCATATCCTATCTTTCTCAGGTCAAAACAAAAACAAAAACAAAAACAAAACAAACAAAAAAACAAACAAACCAAAAAAACAACTGTGGCTGTTAGTCTGAGTATCCCATCAAATTCACTGAGAACTTTTAAGCCATAGCTCTCCAATTTGAGCTAACAAAGGGGAGGATATTGTGGTTGTAGAGGAAAAGGAATGCAAAGGAAAAGGAACAGAGAACAGCCTCAAATTTTAGCTGTCACCATATCCAGTGACAAAACAAGTCCTGCCCTCAGAACTGTGCCCTGTGTGTGGCCTAGAGGGACACTGGAAGAGGGAAATTAAGCTGCCTCTCCCCAGTGCTTGTCCTAGGACTTGGCCAGGCTCTGGCCTTCTCCATCCCCATGGACAAACTCCGGATAATTATGGACATGGAGGTAAGACAGGAACCAACCACCTGCCTCCCAAGCACTCCAGCCCCACCCATTGCATTCTTCTCCAAATTTCCTGATCATATCTCAGACTTCTGCTGATTCCCTGCCGTCCACATTCTTCTCTAAGCTGTCTTTGGGGGTGAAGTAGGAGGATTTCCACCCTTGGTTTGCCCCATTCCTACTGCCTTCCCGACATACCCTACCCCTCCCACTTGCCCTACTTGCCTTCCCGGCAGAATACCCTCTGCCCCTCCACGATTAGCTCCAGTACTGTTAACAGTTGCTCCACTCAGTAGAAACCCAGATCCTCATCTACCCCACCCCTCTGATCCTCAGATACTATATAATTGAATGTAATTGCTCCATACCTCATGAGTCAAAATTATAAAAATGTCAAGGGTAATAAGAGCAATGGCTTTTATATGCCATCATTTAGAAAAGCAATTAGTGTCATCTGAAGTTTATTGTTTGTGCTAATATTGTATTTCTAAATTATATTGTATTTCTAAACCGACACTATGAAATCCGAGAGATCATTGTTAAACAGAAAAGCTCTGGTTTTTTTTTAAAAATTAACACATTTATTTTTTTCCTCTCACCTACTTCTCTCAAAGAGATGAAGAAAGGAAGAAAGAAAAAAAGGAGGAAGGAAGGGCAGAAAAGAAGAAGGTTGGCAGGAAAGTCCTGTCACAGCAGGGTGAGAGCTGTATGCATAGTCCAGCCCAGGCCTAACCAGGCCCAGCTTTGGCTCCAGGAAACTAGGAGCAAGCCTTGAAATCAGCAGTAGCAGCGGTGGCTTTGGGAGCTCTCAGCCCACAGGTGGTAAGAGGGTCAAACAACTGGTACCCAGGAAAATGCAGGGGTCTCTGCTTGTTTTGTCCATAGTCAGATGCGGGCTGCAGTCCAGGGTGGCGGTTCCAGGGTGAGAAGGAGCACTAGCACACCACAGCTGGCAGCTACGGTGGAGCCGGGACCCTCCTCACAGTTCCAAGATAGAAAAGAGTGTGAGCAATAAATCACAGAACAGAGTACAGGCTAGGAGAGCAGTAAACACGCCTCTTCTTAGATCATACATCTTTGGAAGAACAGAAACTTCCAGGTCACTAGAACTATGTCTGAAAATGGCTGCACAAAACCCCTGAAACCTGGGACCAGGCAACTTCCATCTGGAAGCAGAGACCTACTTTAACAAAGAGTTAGAAGTCAAGTAATAGGCTAGGAAAATGAGCAAATAGAGACATCCTGAGAATAAAAAGTTACTATAGTGACAAGGAAGATCAAAACACATACTCGGAAGATAACATAGTTAAAGTCCAAAGCTTCCCCAAAAATGTGAATTGTTCTGTACAGCAATTTGGAACTATGCCCAAAGGGCTGTAAAACTGCATACCCTTTGACCCAGCAGTGCCAGGACTGGGTCTATATCCCAAGGAAATCATAAAGGAGGGAAGAGGACCCCCATATGCAAAAATGTTTGTGGCAGCTCTTTTTGCGTTAGCAAAGAATTGGAAAATGAGCAGATGCCCATCAGTTGGGGAATGGCTCAATAAGTAAAAGTATATGAAAGTGATGGAATATTATTGTTCTATAAAAAATGGTGAACAAGCTGATTTTAGAAAGGCCTAGAAAAATTTACACAAACTGATGCTGAGCCAAACAAGCAGAACCAGGAATACATTGTACACAATAACAGCAAGATTGTATAATGATCAACTATGAAAGACTTGGTTCTTCTCAGTAATTCAATGACCCAAGGCAATCCCAATAAACTTTGGATAGAAAATGCCATCAGCATTCACAAAGAGAACTATGAAGATTAAATGTAAATCAACACATGCCATATTTACTTTTTTTTTCCTCTTGTGATTTTTCCCTTTTGTTCTGAATTTTCTATTTCAACATGATTCATAAAGAAATGTATATTTTAAAAATTAATATACATGTATAACCTTGAAAAAACAATTAATTTAACTTAAAAAAAGAAAGATATGAATTGGTTTTAAGCCATGGCAGAACTCAAAAAGGACTTTGAAAATCAAGTAAGAGGAGTACATGAAAAATTGGGAAGAGAAATGAGACTGATGAAAGAAAATCATGAAAAACAAGTTAACATCTTAGTAAAGGAGACACACAAAAAGCACTGAAGAAAATGACACCTTTAAAAACAAGTTAAGCCAAATGGTTAAAACAGTACAGAAAGCCAATGAGGAAAAGTATGCCCTTAAAAGAACTGGTCAAATTGGGTGGAAGGGGGAAGAATGCATTGAAGAAAAAAACTTTTTAAAAGTAGAATTGAATAAATTGAAAGGGAGATACAAAAGCTCACTAAAGAAAAGAATCCCTTAAAAATTAGAATTGAGCAAATGGAAGTTAATGACTTTATGAGAAATCAAGAAATCATTGGAAAAACAACTGATCTAGAAACAGATACAGGAGAGCTAATTTTAAAATTATTGGACTACCTGAAAGCCTTGAACAACAACAACGAAAGAGCTCAGATATCATCTTTCAAGAAATTATCAAAGAAAACTGCCTTTATATTTTAGAACCAGGGGGTAAAATAAAAATGGGAAGAATCTACCCATCTCCTCCTAAAAGAAATCCCCAGGAATATTAGAGCCAAATTCCAGAACTTCCAGGCAAGAAGAAAATTTTGCAAGCAGCCAGAAAGAAATAATTCAAATATCATGAAGCCCAAGTCAAGATATCACAAGATTTAGCAGTCTTTACATTAAAGGATCAAAGGACGTGGAATATGATATTCTGGAAGGCAAACAAGCTAGGACTACAACCAAGAACCATCTACCCAGGAAAACTGAGGGAAAATAAAGAATTCTTGATGAAAAGACCAGAGTTGAATAGAAAATTTGACTTTCAAATACAAGACTCAAAAGAAGCGTAAAAAGATAAACAGGAAAGGGAAATCACAAGAAATTTAATAAAATTAAACTGTTTATATTCCTACATGGGAAAATTATAGTTGGTAACATAAGAATTTTCTCATTATTAGGGCAGATAAAAGGAGTATATATAATAGAGGCACGAGTGTTAATTGAATGTGAAGAGATATCTAAAAAAATAAAATTAAGAAGTGAGAGAGGAATATACTGGGAGAAAGGAAAAGGGAGAGGTAGAAGTGTAAATTATCATGCATAAAAGATTCAAGAAAAAGCTTTTACAGTGGAGAAGACAAAGGAGGTAAGGGAAAATGAATGAACCTTACCCTCATCAGACACTTCACTTGGGTATAGAAATCTCTTACCCTACAAAATAATAGGGTAGGAAGGAGATGAAGGAGAGGAGTAATAGAAGGGAAGACAGATTGGGAGAGGGGGTATGCAGTAGCAAAACACTTTTGAGAGGGATAGAGTGAAAAGAGAAAAAATAGAATAAACAGAGGGGAAATGCAATTGTAAGAATAATTGTGAAAAAAAATTTTGAATCAAGTTTGTCAGGTAAAGGCCTCTTTCACAAACAGAGAATGGAGTCAAATTTATAAAAATAAGTGCCATTCCCCAATTGATAAAAAATCAAAAGATAAGAAGTTTTCAAATGAAGGAATCATAGCTATCTGTAGCCATATGAAAAAATGTTTTAACTCATTTTGATTGAGGAAATGCAAATTAAAACAGTTCTAAAGTGCTATCATATACCTATTATATTGGCTAATAAGACAGAAAAGGGAAATATCAAATGCTGGAGGGGATGTGAAGAAAATGAGACATAAATGTATTGTTGCTAGAGTTATGAAATGATTCAACCATTCTGTAGAGGCTATAGAGCTAAAAAAAAATGTAGGGCTATAAAACAATGCATATCCTTTGACCTAGCAATACCATTATTAGGCCTGTATCCCAAAAGAGATAACAAACATAAAGGAAAAGAACCTATATGTACAAAAATTATTTATAGCAGCTCTTTTCTGGGGACAAAGAATTGGAAATTGAGCAGATACCTAACAATTGTAAAATGGCTGAATAAACTGCGGCATATGATTATGATAGAATTCTATTATGCTATGAAAAATGATGAGGTCTCAGAAAAAATCTGGAAAGACTTCCATGAGCTGATGTAAAGAGAAATGTACTATGTACAAAATAACAGCAATATTGTAAGATAAACAACTATGAATGACATTAACTATTCTCAACAATACAATGATTGAAAAATGAAAAATACTATCTATATCCAAAGGAAGAACTGATGGTATGTGAATACATATTGAAGCATACTTTGGTTTTTTTATTTTATTTTGAGGGATTTGGGGTATATGTTTTCTTTCATAACATAACTATTGTGGAAATATTTCACATGACTACACATGTATAAACTATATTGAATTGTTTGCATTCTCTAGGGGGTGGAGAAAAGGGAAGGGAGAGAATATAGAACTCAAAGTTTTAAAAATGAATGTTAATAATTGTTTTTACATGTAACTGGGGAAAATAAAAATACTAAATAAAAAAATTAATATGTGAAAAAATTTTCAGCAATTATAAGTGAAGGGTTAATGAATGTTAATTATTTTTATTATCTTTTTATTATTTATTTATTGCTTCATACTTGTTAACTTTATATGAGTTTTTAGGTGTGACCAAAATATTGAAATACATTCAACTAAATTAGGTCACCTGATTAGTTATTAATGGGATCCCCAAAACCTAGGCTTCCAAGGTATAGAAGGATAGTACATAGAGGAAAGAGATAGTTTATTTTTCTTCACCTTCCAATCCCCAATTCCTCCTTGACTCCAACAGTGGTAGGTGAATAGGAAAGAGAAAGAAAATCTAGAGGCAGGTTAATTCCTGTGATGGATGATGGAAATTCCAGGGTAAAGGCCTGCACTTAGGAACAGAACCAGAACTTAACCTTTTCCTGGCTTATAAGAAAAGGTTTGTGTGAATTGGAAAACAACTAAAAGGAAATTAAGTTTGGAACATTTAGTTAGAATTTAGGGAATCTTACAAACCAAAGTTAAGTATTGATCAGTTTTAATGTAACTTTTTAAATTGTTGTGAGTTAAAATTGGAAACCTGATTGTAATAATATGAGACCTCTACCCATCTTTGTAAAAGGAAAACTTATTTAATGAATAGGAGGGGAAAGCCCAAACCCTCCTGAGACCTCCTGAAGCTAAATAACTTGGGAAAAGGAAAAAAATCCTACCAGTTGGGTCCATACTGAGTGATGATACTGAGAAAATACTAGCTAAATTATGGAAAAGGAGCAAACTTGGTAAGTAATGGGTTCTTTCTGAGATTGCCAGATTTGGCTTGTCTTCCAGTAAGTTGAATGTTACCAAATAACTAAAAGAAGGTAGAAAATTTATTTAAAAGCTGGTAATATTTTATCAGCCCTGCTGACTCTCAATCTGGTATGAGATGGAATTGTTACTTATTGATTGTTTATCAACTGTTAACTCTTACCTAAAGTCAAACAGAGTTAAGAATGCTTTATCCTGCCACTATTGTGCCTTTTAGCTTAAGCCTGAAGGATCAATTTGATGCTGTTATAATCATGTCCCTGTTTTGTTTTGTAGAAAATGCCTATAATCAGACAGTAGAAGATATGAGCACAATGCAAGTATATAAGATCTTGCTGTTTTCAATCGGAAAATATAAAGTCATTATATTCTAAACAATCAGGAAAATGAGTATTTGGCCTAGTCAACTGCCTATTACTAGATAGATAGATAAAACAGTTATATCTGTTTGAAATAAGAAGCTTAAAGTTTCAAAATGATGTAAGAATAGGTGGGTATTGATACAACTGTATGTGAAACCCAGCTTTTTCTATTGATAATTGAAACTAAATCAGAAACATGTTTAGTGTGGTATGGAGATAGAAACAAGTATTTTAGTGCAATCTGTTTTCTTAGAGGATGTTTCTCAAAGGTGACCATTCAGCCTTTGGACACTGCTTCACTCCACTTTTGGTGATTCCCCTTTGGAACTTTTTCTTCAACCACAACCCTTGCTTCACTGCTGGCAAGGATTTTGTAAATTTTGCTACATATAACGCTACTGTTAAAACTGACCATATTTTTCTTATTATGAATGGAATGGTGTTTTGGTTTTGGTTTTTTCTATCTAACTGTAATGCTATTATAATCTCAACATTCCCCTTTTTAATTCTACTTATGCTGGATATATGTATTTCTTGCAGTGATCTAAATGGTGGGTTTTTTTTTAAATTGATACTTATCCCCTTAAATGTATCTTTCTGTACCATGCTCCTTATACCGAGCAACTTCTTTGCCCACCCTCCAGCCTTTAATAATCACTCTATCCACATCCATCATCTTTATAATCTCCCTTACTGTGGGCACCTGGCCTGGCCTCTTACCTACTTGTGACTATTATCTCTGCAGTCTCAAGGCTAAACAACTCTTAAAAGACTCTAATTTTGTCTGTGTCCCTAGGGAATATATATATATATATATATATATATTTGCAGTTCTCTTAAGCCCTCTAATAGTTCACCATCCTCTCAGAATAAATAATTCACCTTCCAATGCCTCACCCATTACTTGGCACTTGCACCCATCTTTGGCTAGCTATAATGTGTTTGTTCCACACGCTTACCACTGTGGGAAATCAGGGGTTTTTTTTGACAGTTTTTGAGGAAGAAGGGCAGCAGTCTTTGTCCCATGCCTTGTTTATCTGGCAGCTACTTTCTGTTTTGTTTCTTTTTTTCTTTCTTTTTTTTTACATTTGGTATATTTTTTATTTTTATTATTAAAAATTTTTAATGGTATTTTATCTATCCAAACATGTGAATTCAGTCCCCAATACCCACCTTCACAAAACCTTGTGTTGCAAATCTATACTATACTATACAAATCCCTCTCCTCTCCCCTCCCCCTCCAAGATAGCAATAACAGTATAAGTTAAATGTATACAACCCTTCCGAACACATTCCCATATTTATCATGTTGAGGGGAAAAAACACTAGGAAAAAAAACCGAGCAAACAATAACAACAAAAAGGTAAAAATACTATGCTTTCATCCACTTTCAGTCTTCATAGCTCTCTCTCTGAATGTGGATGGCACTTTACATCACAAGCCTTGAATCACCTCATTGTTGCAAAGAACTAAATCCATCACAGTTGATCATCACATAATATTGTAGTTATTATGTTCTCCTGGTTCTGCTCACTTCACTTAGCATCAGTTCATGAAAGTCTCTCCAGGCCTCTCTGAAATCTTCCTGCTGGTCGTTTCTTACAGAATAACAATATTCCATAACATTCTTATACCATAATTTATTCAGCCACTCTCCAGTTGATGGGCATCCATTCAGTTTCCAGTTTCTAGTCACTACAAAAAGGGCTGCCACAAACATTCTTGCACATGTGGGGCTCTTTCCCTCTTTTACGATCTTTGGGATACAGACCCAGTAGTGACTGGTTACTTTCAAAGGGTTTGGGGACAGACTCCTGGGGATTCTGGTTTCTTTTTCTTCTGTCCCCTCTACTGACACCTTTCCTAATTGTTATTCTGTTTTTGACATTTGGGCCATGTCTTTAAAACCTTTTAATAAGATTTATGTTTTCCAGACTAGCTTCTAACAGATTTCATTGGCCTTATAGGAGGGAGATAGATCCCTATCTCAGCTTCTGGGTCTCATCCTCTGGAGGTATTTGTCTAAAATTTACCTCCAGCTCCATCTTTTCATGACCAGGCCTTTGGGAAGGGTTAGCCACTTATCAACTTGAAGCAGTTATGGAAGATGAGATCTTCATTCCTAGCCCTAAAAAAATCTTGAGTCCCAGTTCATTGAGGGGCAAATGATGGAATCTTAACTAGTACCCTAATCCAATATCCTGATACTCTCTCTCTCCCCCTCCCTTCCTCCCTTTCTGTCTCTGTCTCTCTGTCTCTGTCTCTCTCCTCTCTCTTCTCTGTCTCTCTCTGTCAGTTTCTGTCTCTCTGTCCCTCTCTGTCTGTCTGTCTCTCTTTTTCCTCTCTCTTCTCTCTATCTCTGTCAGTCTCTGTCTGTCTCTCTGTCCCTCTCTCTGTCTCTCTCACAAAATGACTGTTTACTTTTTCCATATATATCTCTCATGAACCACATCAGAACAAAAATATCTTTTCCATGTATATCCTAAAATACCTCTAATCCCAGAGATTACCCCCATATTTATCTTATCTGAAGTTGTCTGAATGTATTTGAGATTGCCCAATTTTCCTGTTTTGCTCAATTTTCCCATTCTTTCTTTCTTTCTTTCCTTTCTCTAGATAAACACCTATGATTGAGGTAGTTTGAGCCACATCACAGCACAAGCCCCATTACTCTTAACATTTTTGACAAACCCCAACACCCTCACCCTCACGTTCCTAAAAAACAAACATGATAAAAACAGAAAAGCAAGGAAAAATTTACATGAATTGATAGAAGGTGAAGTAAACAGAGCCAGGAAAGCAAGACACACATTTATTGCAATGGGGTAAATGGAAGGGACAATAACTACAAAACAATAGAAAGTACACAAGGTTTTGCAAAGATGAATGTTGAAAATTATCTATGCAGGAACTGTGAATGGATCCAACTATTCTGGAGAGCAATCCATAACTATGCTCAAAAACTTATCAAACTACACTAGAGAGTATAGGAATTAATGGACTTTTCCTTAAAATAGCCAGTAACATCTATTTAAAACCATCAGCTAGCATCATATGTAATGGTGATAAACTGGAACCATTCCCAATAAGATCAGGGGTGAAACAAGGTTGCCCACTATCACCATTACTATTCAATATTGTATTAGAAATGCTAGTTTTGGCAATAAGACAAGAAAAAGAGATTAAAGGAATTAGAGTAGGTCATGAGGAAACCAAATTATCACTCTTTGTAGATGATATGATGGTCTACTTAGAGAACCCTAGAGAATCAGCTAAAAAACTATTAGAATTAATCCACAACTTTAGCAAAGTTGCAGGATACAGAATAAATCCACATAAATCATCAGCATTTTTATCCATCACCAACAAAATGAAACAGCAAGAGATACAAAGAGAAATTCCACTTAAAATAACTTTCGATAGTATAAAATATTTGGGAATATATCTGCCAAGGGAAAGTCAGGCTCTATATGAGCAAAACTACAAAACACTCTCCACACAAATAAAGTCAGATCTAAACAATTGGAAAAATATCAAGTGCTCTTGGATAGGTCGAGCGAATATAATAAAGATGGTAATACTACCTAAACTAATCTATTTATTTAGTGCTATACCAATCAAACTCCCAAGAAATTATTTAACTGATCTAGAAAAAATAACAACAAAAATCATCTGGAAAAACAAAAGGTCAAGAATTTCAAGGGAATTTGCTGGGAGCATGCTGGGAGTTAAGGACCCTGCCTGGAATGACAAGGTCTCCACAGGGTCTTGACCCTCATGTGCAAGGCAACATGAAGAAGCCTCTACAGAACTAAGCATTCAGGAATACATTTGGTTAATGATTATCTGCTTAATTTCTGTCCTAGGAATACTTAGCATAGCTGTATGTATATACCCATCCATCACAATGAGGTGAGCACGAAGCCCTTCACCCCCAAAAAAGCCCCTTTGTACTTTCTGTCTAAACATGAAAGGTTTCTTTACTATTGAAGCATTAAACAAACTTAGAGACTGGGAAACTTGGGAAATTGATAGCTTTCCCCAAAAACTCCAAAAGAAATCTCCAGTTACTCCCTCTTGTTT